>JAMKPZ010000075.1:0-62960 GCA_024699675.1 Amphibolis antarctica
TTATACTAGTTACATTATAAGTACCATTCAAGACACAATACAACAATCTCCACCTTGTCTTGAATGCTAGCTCCACCTTGACCAAGCCTCTCCATCAGAACCCACAAGGGGTCAACTGCAGCCATACACGTTGAGCAAGTCCAAGCAATGCTTGAACTTACTCTCAATCACGCCCTTTGTGAACATGTCCACTAGTTTGTGCTTAGTGCTAATCTTCAAAATCTTTATTCTATCTTCACTTCTAAGAAAGTGGTACCTGACATGAATGTGTTTCGTGTGATCATGAAACACATTGTCCTTTGTTAAAAAAATGGCACTAAGACTGTCACAGAAATATCAGCTTTGTTAATCTGCACTCCAAAGTCTCCAAGTAGCCCTTTCAACCAAATTCCTTCCTTTGCGGTCTCAGTCATTGCCATGTATTCCGCCTCAGTAGTAGAGAGTGAAATAGTAGGCTGAAGTGTTGACTTCCAACTAACAACTGAGCCTGCCACAGTGAAAACATAACCTATCAAGGATCTCCTCTGATCAACATCACCTACATAATCAGAATCAGAAAATCCAGCCATGCTGCAGTTCTGCTTGACGCCATATATTAGCCCTACATCAGGTGTTCCCTTCAAGTATCTGAAAATTCTCTTCACGACCTGCCAATGCTCCTTGCCAGGATTTGACATATACCTACTGACAACACTAAGGGGATAAGCTAAGTCAATATGGGTACATACCATGGCATACATCAAACTACCAATGACCTGTGAATAAGGGATACGCTCCATATGCTCCTTCTCTCTTTGAGACTGTGGAGATAGCTGATGACAAATGAAGATTCCTATCAAAAGGCGTTCCAATGGCTTTACATGAAGCCATACCAAACCTGCTAAGAATCTTCTCTATGTAGCTACACTGATGGAGAAAGAGTTTTCCTGCTTTCTTATCTCTTTGTATCTCCATCCCAAGTATCTTGTCAGCTGGGCCAAGATCTTTCATTTCAAATTTAGATTTCAAGACATTTTTCAAATCTTGTATCACCTTGATATCTTTGGCTACAATCAAGATATCATCCACATACAAGAGCAAATATACAAGTGTGCTATTTTCTAATTGTTTAACATACACACATGAATCATAGCAGCTATGAGGAAAGCCAACTTTAGTGATAAAAGTGTCAAACCTTTTATACCACTGTTTGGGAGATTGCTTAAGTCCATACAAGGACTTCTTCAGCTTGCAAACCAGGTCTGATTTCTCCTTGGTAACAAAACCTGTTGGCTATTCCATCCAAATTTCTTCTTCTAAGTCACCATGCAAGAAGGTTGTCTTCACGTCAAGTTGCTCTAATTCCAAGTTCCTTGCAGCCACAATTGCTAGGAGCACTCTAATAAATGTGTGTTTAACTATTGGTGCAAAAACATCATTGTAATCAATACCTTCCTACTATGAGTAGCCCTTAGCTACCAGTCTCCCCTTGAACTACACGCCTTGACTACCTTGTGTTCCTATCTTTCTTTTGAACACCCACTTGCAACCAACAATGTTCTTGGCTCTAGGACGCTTCACCAAATCCCATGTATGATTCTTATGAAGGGATTGAAGCTCCTCTTGCATGGCAACTGTCCAATTTGCAGCATATGGGCCTTTAATGGCAGCATCATAAGTGGGTGGGTCAACTTGTTCTTCCACCTCACTCGCTACCTGCAATGCAAAAGCAATCAAGTTGCTATACCCGTACTTGATCGGAGGCTGGGTGGCTCTTCTAGGATGGTCCCTACCTATGCACCTGGGTGGAATTTCTTCCACATCATCCACATTGCTGCCATCAACTTCATCTAGTGAGTCCAAATCAGAAGTCACCTATTTAGAACTAGTAGACTGCGGCAAAGAGAACTCCACCTACTCGGGAGTATTGGGCTAATTTATAACGGTTGGCTTCTCTCCATTTTGCATCAATGAAGTCTCATCAAATGTGACATCACGACTGTGTATCACCTTGCCTGACTCTATATTATAGATTATGTAGCCCTTTACTCCCATGCCATATCCCACAAAGATGCCCTTCTTGGCACGTGGTTCTAACTTACCATTGCTGACATGGTAATATGTAGAACATCCAAATATCTTCAACTTGGAGTAATTTTTTGTCTTGTTCATCCATACCTTATATGGTATCTTGTCTTCTATACCACTGGAGGGTGACTTGTTGACAAGATAGGAAGCTGTCGATGACAGCTTCGGCCCAAAACTTCTTGTCCAAATCAGCATGAGAAAGCATGCACCTAGCTTTCTCCAACAGCATGTGGTTGAGGCATTCTGCAACTCCATTCTGCTGTGGAGTGCCTCTAACAGTGTGGTGCCTCGTGATACCTACCTCCTTGCAAAAATTATCAAAATCATAAGAGCAGAATTCCAATCCGTTGTCAGTTCTTAGGTAGTTCACTTTCTTGCCAACTTGGTTCTCAACTTGAGTCTTCCACTGCTTCAAGCTCTTGAAAGCCTCACTTTTATGCTTCAAAAAGAAAACTCATGTCATACGTGAATAATCATCCACAATGGAAAGGAAATACCTAGAACCTGCAAGGGAGGGTTGTTGGGAAGGTCCCCAACAATTTGCATGGACATAGTCTAATGTCCCTTGAGTGGTATGCTCTCCTTTGCTGAAGGAGACTCTCTTTTGCTTTCCATAGATGCAATGCTTACACAAATCTACATCAATGTATCTATGTCCATCCAATCTGCCTAAACTGTTGAGTTTCTGCATTCCTCTCTGCCCCAAATGTACAAGTCTGGAATGCCAAATGGTAGACGTGGATTGCTGATTTGTAGCAATAGCGGCAGCAACACCTACAATCGGAGAACCTTGAAGGATGCACAAGGTCCATTCTTGATTCCTTTCAACACCACCAAGGAGCCCTTTGAGACAACTAGTTTGCCTCCACCTGTATACTTGAAACCCTTGGAATCAAGTGCCATCAAAGAAATCAAGTTCTTTCCCAACTTGGGAACATGCCATACATCTTCTAGAGTTCTCACAATACCATCATGCATCTTGAAACAGATTGTACCAACACCTGCTCTAGTCCAAACATCATCATTGGCCAGTGTTACCTATCCACCAACAACCTGCTCATACGTGTGGAAGAGCTCCTTGTTTGGAGTCATATGATGAGATGCACCAGAATCTAAAATCTAATTATGATCTGAATATACACTGCAAGAAACTATAAGTGAAAAATCACCTTCTAATGCTAAATCTTCCTTTTCAGCTACGGCAACAGTTCCTTTTGATTTTAGCTTGGGACAGTTTGCTTTCCAATATCCCTTTTCCTTGCAGTAGTTGCAAGTATCTCTTGAGTACTTGCTTCTGGACTTGCTTCTTCCCCTGAATTTATTGTTATTGTTATTTCTCTGTTGTCGTCCTCTAGACTCACCATGGTGCGCAGATAGGCCTGAAGCACTTGTGTCATTGCCCCCATGCATGACCATATGCCTCAGCTCCCTAGAGTGAAGGCTAGACCTCACTTCCTCCAATGTGATTGTATCCCTACCAACCACAAAAGACTGTACAAAATTCTCAAAGGACAAAGGGAGTGAAACAAGTAAAATAAGGGCAGCATCCTCATCTTCAACTATCATGCCTATATTTCTCAACTCCATGAGAATTGTATTCAGCTGATCTAGATGTTGCTTAAGGGGTGTTCCCTCCTTCATTTTCAATGAAAACAATCTCTGTTTAAGCAACAACTTGTTAGTCAATGACTTTGTCATGTACAAAGTCTCCAGCTTATTCCACAAGCCCAAAGCTGTGGATTCATCAGCCACTTAATAATAACTTCATCCGACAGACATAACAGTATGGTAGAATGAGCTTTTTCTTCCTGTTGCTCATACTTTGTAGATTTTTCATCCATAATTGACCCATTGTTTAAAGGAGCCCAAATGCCCTATTATTTAAGCAGAACTTTCATTTTAATCTGCCACAGACTAAAGCTATTTTTCCCATTAAACTTATCAACTTTCATTACTGGCATTGACATTATATTCAAAAAATATATAATGCACCACAACAACTCTGATCAAACAAATTGCAATTTCAAAAAATTGCTCAACACCTCCACTTCAATACTGATAGTCTCAACAAAAATATATAGCAATCACAATCACAAAAATAAATCTCAATCAAAGCCTCAAAGCACCAATTGCCAAGGTCAAGGAACTCCACCTCAAACGGATCAAATCACTCGATTTGAACCAACAAAAAAAAAAAGAGCCCAAATCACTCGATTGGAAAGACTGACCTGGCCTAGACACGTGCGAACACATGCTGGTGCACGCTAGTCAGGGTGCGTGCAGATGCGCGCTGCCCTGGATGCGTGCAAGGATTGCTGCATGCGGAACAAGAACTTGATCTACGCGAGTGTGGTCTGATTTCGTCGCGTTTGCGCCTGGAAGAGATTGCTTGCGCACGAAGTTACGTGCAGAAGGACTGCATGTTGGACAGCTATGCGCGGAGACGGCTGTGCATAGATAGATCTACGAGTAGACGACTCTGTGTAGACAGATCTGTGCGCCGGATGCCTATGCATGGGTGGATCCGAGCATGGATGGCTACGTGTAGGCGAATCCGAGCATGGATGGCTACACACGGGCGATTCTAGGGTGCTGACGGCTACTTCATGAACAAATCAACTTTGGCCACTCCAAAAAATGAACCCTAACTCAAGGCCACTTCCTCCAACCTAGCTCTAATACCACTTGTTATGCGTGGTAACCAAAGAAACACAGCGGAAATCGAATAGAGGAGTGAGCGATGAGAAAGGAAAGGTGAAAGAAGAAGATTGCCAAGTACACACAAAGTGGAACACATGGATTTTACGTAGTTCACCCCAACAAGGGGCTAGTCCACGGATGGAGAGGGAGGGAGCTTCTTTCGTGGAGGCTAGGGTTACAAATCTCTCAACATTACCCTTTGGAAAACCCTAGCCAAGCTTATATAGTGCTTGGGTATTCCATGAGGGTACAAAGACCAAAATCCCCCTTATACTAGTTACATTATAAGTACCATTCAAGACACAATACAACACGCCCCAATGCTGGACCTGCAGGGGCAACTACTCTAGAGGATAGCCAAACTAGAAGCATCTTTCTGGAACATGAGGCCCAGCCCACCGGAACCTTCATGTTCATTCCAAAACCTCTATTTCTGTTTGAAGGCGATGCTCCCTCCCAACTTCAAGATGCCTAAAATAGTCAAATACAACGTGCACGGTGACCCCCGCACCCACCTCTGGGCTTACTGTGGGGACATGGCGGCGCTGCAGCATGATGAGAAGCTCCTCGTCTGACTGTTCCCAAAATCCCTCCAAGGGCTGGCACTATCATGGTACATGTCCTTGGACTTGACAAAAGTCTACACCTGGGTGCAACTGGTGTACATGTTCCAAGAGCAGTACGCATATAACTTGGACCTGGCACCCAAGTTGGAAGACCTCTGTAGCCTCCGCCAACGTGAAAATGAGCCGTTCATTAGCTACGTGGGTAGATGGAGGGCCTTGGTGTCGCAAATCCAAGACAAGCCAACTGAGGAAGATTCCTTGGACATGATTGTACAGGGTGCGCAACCATCACTGGCGGCACTCCTGTGCATTCAGTCATACACCACTTTCTCCCAACTGATTCTCAACTCTCCCCTTTGGAGCCAACACTAGAGGAAACATCCGTCCAAGGCCACCAGCAACTGGCGACAACAGGGGCAACAATCGCGACTTCCGGAGGAACGATAATGCACGGCCGTCTCCCATCATAGTCGTAGCAGCCACACCCCCGCCTTATCAACCGCTGCAAGTGTACACTCCGGCGCAAGAGTATCGTCCACCGACCATCACCCCAGTTCATAAACCGGTCTACACAGCTTGAGCGACCCCAAATCAGTAGCCTTGGAGGCTACCATCGGTAGCCGCATTAGAACTACTGGTATCACGGCAATGGTAGACAGCAATCCCAGGATCCTCCTGTCAAAGGAACCAAGGGAAAAATGGGGGCCAAACGAGTGCTAACCAGCAGCGCCCCATCCAGCAACAACCACGACAACCAAGCCAGCCACCTACGCTAGTGTAGCAGCCACAAGTAACGGAGTACACACTGCTCTCGGAACCACTGAGTCAGGTGTTCCACAGGGCGCAAACGTTGCTCACGCTCCCTCCTATCAGACCACCCCCGACTGTTCTTCCCTCTGGTACAACTCCTAGTAGTACTGCGAGTATCACTGATCTGTTGGCCATGTGACCAATCACTGCCAGACGCTAAGACAGGCCATCCAACGTCTCATCAACTCGAGGACTATCGAGCTTCAACAGCCTCCCACATCTCCCGAGCCGAGCCAGCAAACTTTCCTGAACCATGCGGCAAACTCTCAGGTGAACACTGTCTTCCCGGCTGCGGTAACAGAAGACGACACCCACTTGAAGGATTCCGGCCAATGCAGCTGGTGTCCGCGTATTCAACTAGACGCAGGCAAGGGACAAGGTGATCCCTCCCTTCAACACGATCGTTGGAAGCCAGGACCACCTAGCTAAACCCGGTCAACCTCATTCGTCCAGCCCACAAATAAGGGCTCCGGCCGTACTACCAACAACTCCAACCCTCCGTCTTCACAGTCCACAACCATTGAAGGAGGAGGAAGTCTTCACAACCTACATCGCAACAAGGGCCAACCCCATCTTCCAAAAGACCCTTTGTTCAGGTGGCGCCTGTGGTTACCTCGTTAGGGGTGTTAGGCGCTGGGACAGCCATCCCAGCCTGACCCAAGGTGATCCTCTACTCACCAGCTACCTCGGTCAGGGCAGCCATATCTACGATGCCCTCAGTCCCCAAAGTCCCGGTGGCCAATCTCACACCCTTGATCACACCGTCTGCTCCAGCCGCATCGACCTTTAAGCAGCGTAAGGGTAAGGAGGCAGTCGTCTCTCTAGCTCCCACCCCATTCCAGCAACAGCCATCCACATGCGCGGCTATAACCAAGTCCAACCAAGTATATCAACAAAAGTCGTGCCATGAGGGGACCTCCATCCCGAGAGTGCCAAGCCAACCGTCGACCGGCAGCCATCTGCTTGCTTCACCGGCGACAGCCTCACTTACACCGACTGCCCGCTCACTATCGCCCACAGACTTGTCAGTCCAGCTACAAGGGATATGGGCAGATATCTCATTATGGGATCTACTCCAGTCATCCACTGAGCACCGGGAAACCCTCCTTAGGGCACTACAGGTGGCAAAAGTGAACCAAGGCCTCGCTTCTAGAGCCATGGAAGGGATGGTGGCAATAGTGACAGTCCTGTCTTTTGTCTACTTCTCAGACTTAGACCTCTCGTCAGCTAGGACTGATCACAACCTATCCTTGTACATCCAGGTACAGTACAAGGACCTGTGCATCCCCATGGTCATGATTGATGACGGATCAGGGCTAAACTTGTGCCCACTACAGGTCCTGCACAAGTTAGGGATTAAAGAAGAAAAGTTGCTTCCCACGGACCGAGTAATGAGAGGGTTCGACAGCACTCTCCATGAAGCCATAGGCGAGATTATTCTTCCCCTTGTCATCGGACCGGTAGCCTTCGATGTTTCGGTACACGTGGTGGACATTCCCCCAAGCTACAACCTCATCTTGGGCCGCCCTTTCCTCCGCTAAAACTCCACTGTACCTTCCACCCTTCACAGGATGCTCAAGTTCCTGTGGAAGGGGGAAGTCATTGTTATACTAGCCAAAAATTACTATCGTCCAGGACAATCTGTGGCCGCTGTAACATCCTTCGGGTCACAACGCCCGACACCGAAGCTGGCTACCGCCACCTCACCACCCGACCTCCAGAACCCAGCCACCTTTAACTATCTGTCAAGGCACTTGGAGCCTTGGGAGGACGCCCTACAGCCAGACTAGGAGCCGAAAGACGATTTGCTGCAATTGTTTGGAGAGTCTCCAGCAAGCAGTGAAGGCCCAACCCTTCACTAGCCTCCCCCACCATCGTCCATCTTTTGGGGAGGAGCTTTGGAAATGGACATTGCGTCCGATTGGTTCATACAAGGAAAGGGGACAACAAGGCTTGTAGGTCATCAAAGTCAAAAGACAAGCCTGATGGCTTTCGAGCGAGTCACGCCAGAACCCGCACCTTCAATAGCAAGGCTTGGCATCCCAAACGTAAGTCCACCGGCAGCTGCATCCTCAGCAGCCACCGTCTTAGCAACCCGACCAAGTCGACCGAGGCTTGGCAATCATACCAAGTGTCTCGCTTAGCACAGGGTATAGTTGGGAACCACCCAGTCATCGGTACTGCCATCCGGTAGTCGTCAACCCTCTGCAGGGATGCCGCATCACAGAGTTAGGATAGCTAGCCTGCTCAATCTAAGTCACACCCTCTATGAGCAGAACATTGGCCAACATCATGGGGCAGAACTAGGGATGCCCCTCCCCCGCCACAGTCACTCAGACAGGTGAACGTGACCAGCCAGTTGTGCCCTTGTCCAAGACTCTATCTGGTTTTTGCCTCCTATCTAACCGGTAGCTGGTTCCTCCAACCAGGGGAGAACTAGGGGCATTTTGCCCCTCCCCCTCTTCATGCACTAGGCGGACAGAGCAACAGACGAAGTTCGACGGCCTCACACCTCAAGTAGGTGAGCACAACAAATCTGTCACCTTCTACTCCAAAGCCTTCCTGGGGTTTAGGGTCATCCCTAACCAACAGCTGATATACCTACTCGGCACCCAACCAAGAGACCATGGATGTAGCTCCCGCCAGGTTCATCATCCAGCACCCTTTCAGCTTGGGGTCAGCAATCAGTGGAGGACCTGGACAGCTCCCACCTGCAAGATCAAGAACTTGAAGAGGTCAGTCCATGGGTCCAACTGCCCGAGTCCACTGGTATAACCTCTACTGACGAAGTTGAACTTGTAAACCTTGGGGATGAACAACATCGAAAGGAAACAAAAATTAGCAAAGAGGTACCCGAGCCTTACTGACAACAACTCCTCACACTCCTACGAGAATTCGTGGAGATATTTGCGTGGGGTTACGAAGACATGCTCGGTTTGGATGAACAGGTAGCAGTCCACCAACTAGCCCTCAAACTGGAAGCCCACCCTGTGAAGCAGAAAGCTCGACGGATGAGATAGGAATGGGCCCAGAAGTTAAAGGAAGAAGTTCACAAGCAATTGAACATCCAGTTCCTCCAGCCGGTCTTCTACCTGGAATGGGTGGCAAACATGGTGCCCATACCAAAGAAAGACAAATGGGTACGCATGTGTGTCGACTATCGGGACCTCAACAAGGCTAGCCCCAAGGATGACTTCCCACTACCACATATAGACGTCATGGTAGACGACGCCGCCAAGTATGGGGTGTACTCTTTCATGGACGGATTCTCCAGTTACAACCAAATCCTTATGGCAGAGGAAGACAAGGAGAAGACTGCATTCACGACCCCCTAGGGCATCTTTTGTTACAAGGTGATGCCATTCGGGCTCAAAAATGCTGGCGCTACTTACCAAAGAGCCATGACCACCCTTTTCCATGACATGATGCACAAAGAAGTCGAAGTCTATGTCGATGATATGGTAGTGAAGGCACGCACACATCAACAACATCTCAAACACTTGAGAAGATTATTTGAGTGCCTAAGGAAATACAAGCTTAGGTTAAACCCATCAAAATCAACGTTCGGGTCTACCACCAGAAAACTCCTAGGCTTCGTCATCAGCAAGCGGGGAATTGAGGTGGATCCCAACAAGACAAAGGCAATCCTAGATATGCCTCCCCTAGAGATAGAGCAGTAGGTTCGAAGCTTGTTGGGAAGGCTACAATACATCGGGCACTTCATCTCGCGCCTTACGTCGACTTGCGAGAGCCCTTCTTCAAACTGCTAAAGAAATATGCCAGCTTTGCATGGACAGCAGAATGCCAAGTCGCCTTCAACCACATCAAGCGACAGCTTTCCTAGTCGCTGGTTCTCGTGCCGCCTCATCCCGGACGACCACTCTTCTTGTACATGTCTATCATGGCTTCGTCCATGGGCACCGTGTTGGGCCAACATGACACCACTAGCAAAGTTGAGCAGGCCATATACTACCATAGTAAGAAATTTACTAAGGTAGAAGAATGGTATGAGCTAATAGAAAAATATTGTCTCTCATTGGTTTGGACGGTGAAAAAACTGCGACACTACCTGGTGGTCTACCTGGTTCTGTTGCTCAGCCGCCTAGACCCCCTACGCTACCTCTTTGACCAGCCGAGCTTGGTAGGCAGGTGCATAAAATGGCAGATGCTCCTCACCGAGCACCCGGCAAATAGTTGATCCACACAAAGAACCAGCCCCAGTTGACGGATAGGACAATGCAAACCCCGAGTTCCTAGACGACGATCTGGGGAAATCACAGCAAGAAAACTGCCCTTGGTACTCAGATGTACAAACATTCCTAGAAACCGAGGAGTTCCCATCGAAAGCCACCACTCGAGATCAACGTACGCTGTCTAAGCTAGCAGTCGGCTACGTCTTTAGTGGAGGACAGCTCTACAAGCGGTCTTACAACCAGACTCTTCTCCGGTGTGTGACCCAGCCCAAGGCACATACGGTTATGCAGGAAATCCATGAAGGTGTTTGTGGATCCCACATGAACGGGATCCTCCTGGCAAAGAAGATCATGTTACAAGGCTACTATTGGAGCACAATGGAGGCGAACTGCATAGCCTACGTCCATCATTGTCACCAATGCCAGATTCATGGAAATCTCATCCACGCGCCCCCCAAAGAACTATACAACATGACTTCCCCTTGGCCATTCTCTATGTGGGCCTTGGATGTGGTAGGTGAGGTCAAGCCGACAACCACCAATGAACACCGGTACATACTGGTGGCCATAGATTACTTCACGAAGTGTGTGGAAGCAGCATCCTACAAAACTATCATGATAGCCACCACCCAGAAGTTCTTGCATAACCATATCGTCACCTGATATGGCATACCCTTCGAAGTGGTAACCGACAATGGCACCAACTTCATAGCCAAGCAGGTCATAGACTACCTCAAGCAGTGCAATGTCCGCCACCTAAGGGTGTCCCCCTACAGGCCACAGATGAATAGAGCGGTCAAAGCGGCCAACAAGACATTGGTCCGGATCCTCAAGAAGATGGTCCAGACGCACAAGGACTGGCATGACCATCTCCCGTATGCACTTTGGGCCTATCAGACGTCCTTGCAAATTGCCACTAGAGCAACGCCCTATTCACTGGTTTACGGGTCTGAAGCTGTATTGTCGGTGGAAGTAGAGCTTCCATTCCTACGCATCCTCAAGGAGGGAGCAGACTTTGACAACCAGTGGTTGGAATCACATCTATTGCAGCTTGATCTCTTGGACGAGAGAAGGTTGAGGGCATTGGAACATGCCCAAAGCTATCAGCGAAAGATGGCAAGGGCTTACGGAAAGAAGGTCCGTCCCTAGCTCCTCACGCCGGGTGACTTGGTGCTCCGAGTCGCCTTCCCAACCGGCTCCACCGAAAGGTTCTCCCCAAATTGGCGAGGGCCTTACATCATCACCAAGACCTTCAATGGGGGAGTCACCTATCTCTTTGATGAGGCCACGCAAGAAGAGTTTGGCCCAGTCAATCTGTCACAATTAAAGAAGTTCTACCCGTAAACAAAGCGACTAGAATGCATCACGGCCACCGCCTTCAGACAGGCTGGCCGTCGACATCTCTGACTGGCTCCACACCAACTAACCGAGAGGCCAGCCCTTGACTGGCTCCCTTTCCCCTGACAAATCCTCTCCTAGAACTCACACATCGCACCATGCACGCACGATAGGCAGGTCCATCCTTCCGATCATCCTACCACGTCGGTGCTAGAAAGGAAGAGGATCGACAAGGCTTGCAAAACCGTCACCCCCGAGAATTGGCATGGGTTTCGGGTCTTAGTCCACCGGAAAGTACTAATGCCGCCCACAATCTCATCACCACAAAATGTCTGGGTCACCATCCACCAAAAGAAATGCCAGGTTACCAGAAAATTACCCGACACCCATTCACAGCCTGTTGCCCCAATGCCTTAAAACTCCACCACCCAATCGGCCTTCCACTGATCGCCACATCAGCCTAACCTGATAGCCGCATCCACAGCCGGTGGTGAGAATAGTTTGCAGCAGTAGGCGGCACATCTGGCTCAAGAAGTGCTATCCAGACCTCTAGGATGAACTACCGACCCCAGGAGTGTTACCAAATACAACCGAGTTACTATGTTAAAAATTCGAGCACCCAAATTTTTTAACTCCAACAACGTCAAGACAAAACAAAGGGAGTAATCCAGGTTTGTCCTTATCTCCATGGTTCTTGCTGATTCCGAGCAGTTACGAAATACCGGCGGGAGATCACTTCTCCTCCCGAATGAGTATCCAACTTCCCTCTTTTACCTAGCCTGAGTGCCACCCGACAATGAGGGAGATCACAAACTTTGGCTCCCTCTAGGTAAGGTATTCCCCTTGGACCCAACTGCGACACCGTCAGGTTATTTTGCTTGCCAATAGCACGTGGGGAGGGCTAATAGCATTCTCAATTCAATTTTATTTCCATCTTCCATTTTGTAAAGAAAAGAAATAGAAAAAAGGAAGAAAACAAAAAAAAATAGAGAAAAATGAAGAAGAAAAGTCAGTGACTAGAGTCCTTCTTTAATGAAAAAAAAAAGAGAAAAAAAGAGAAAAAAAGAAAAGGAAAAGAAAAGAAAAAGTTACTTGTTGCTGAGTCCTGAAAGCAAACGGACTCCTATGTTGGGGAAGGGTAGATTTTAGGATTCCACCGTTTGTTGGCAATCCTATACTTGGCTTGTTTCGATTGACCAAGTATCCCCTCCCTTCAGGGCTTGGCAACCCATCGAAGTCCGCCAATACAACCAAGTGTCGGGGCCCATTTGCCGACACCCACTCCTCCCTTTTTCTCTAGTCCCCTAGAGCTTGACATCCCGACTAAGTCGTCAAAATAGGGCTTAGCATCTCTCACAGAAGATCCACTTGTGGCTGCGTCCTTAGCAGCATAGGGCTTGGCATCCCGCTGAAAGTCGCTTCCACCCCCGGGTTTCGATGCCCACGTTTCCGGAATCCGCATTATTCTATCTGTTATCTTTGCACCCTCCCGAGTGAACCTGTGAGGAAGAATCAGCATAACTATGGGCAGAAGGACAACTTCCGGATCTCTCCTCTAAACCTGTCTTGGTTGCCTTAGGGTCACTTCCGTTGGACAAAGGAACCACGTTTCCCAAATCCACCTGCATGAATGTCTAGCGGTTCCTTTTGATTGTGAGGTGAGCCACCTTTCATTCCCCTACAGGTTCGGATAGCACCATTGGGCTGGAACAGTCACCTTGCGTGGACTCTATCACAAGTAGCCATTTGAAAATCCCCTTACCTCCTATATGCCACTATTTCAGTCCATAAAACTTTGGCAAATAAACTTGGCATCCATCGCCTTTATAATACCAACAAGGAAGAATACGGGAGGATGGGCCATAACACAATGTCTCAACACCTTCACACACATTATTACTTGTGCTCATAGATAAGGGGAGGAAACGACACTTTCTCCCCACTTAGGAAGACTAACGTGCGAATAAGTGTGTAGGTAAACAAGCAAGCCGGGTCAATCAGTTGGTTGCCGCTTATGAGACACGACTGCCCCTAAAGAGTTGGCACCTCGGCTGCGTCCAACATCAGGACGCCAACCACTCCTTACGAGAACGAAAGAGGTTCGCCCCCAGGCATCACCCAGCTCAGATTGCTGCACGCCACTTCGAGTGATTATTTTTTAATTATTTAACATTTGTATTTTCGATTCAGGTTAAATGTTTAAGTTAGTAGATTAAATGTATTAACTTTTTAGAACATGTAAGCTTTAGAGTCGAAGGGGTTCAATTGATTTAGAAGTGTTAAATAAGGGTAAAATGTCTAAAATCAATAAGTAATGTCACATGAAAAAGTTAAGTTCACACGTGATGAGAAATCAGTGTTTTAATGTTATGTTCGAAAAAGTTGGGAAACTGATGAACAATAAATCGGAGTTTTAACATGGATAAGTAATTTCTTAAGTCGGCATGTGATTTCTATTTGGGCATGCTATGAATAGTGATTCAGAATTTTAGCATTGAAACTCTGAATCTCTTGGGAAGTTAGCATTAAAAGTCCAAAACTCTAAAGTAACATATATGCTTAAGGATCTTGTTTTAAATATTATTAAAATAATGCAAAAATTGTAAATAATACTTTAAAATTATCTATACCCTATTCCCATACATTAATGCTTGTAAATAATTTAATTATTATATTTTTAGATTTTTGGCTTTCATTTATACCTCTTGTATTGTACTTCTTTTTCTCATATGCTCACTTGCATCTTTCCATTAATTCTTTATGCCGAGTTTCCTATTGAATTGACCTATACTCACATGCTTAATACAATAGGCACCATGCATCTGTGGTTATAAATGTATTTAGATTTCTAGGTTATGTTTTAATATTTAATTATATGTATTTATTTATTAATTAATAATCATGAAAATTTTGTACAGTTACAAGTGATTGACATAGACTTTAGTTTAAATTAACTCATAATAGTATATTATGTTATGTTAGTTTTTGCTTTCAATTTGTTTCTAAAATTTTATTTTTCTTTCATATTTATAGACTAAGGAAGCATTTTTGAAGGGGGAGGAATACATTAGTCTAGGGGGAGCTTAATACAACATGAGGGAGCTTAATTAAAATTTTAAAGGGAGTTTAAAAATTTTAAGTTCGTATTGTTTTAGGGTAACATTATGAAGGTTTTTAATGTTATTGGGTAACGTTACGAAATAAGTTTGTATAGTTAAATTTTTTTAGCTTCACAACTCGATAAGTTATTTATAATTTAGAGTTAAGGTAAATACCCAACCAACCCAATTACCCAATGGTAAAAGGTATTTAAACCTATTTACCTCTCGATTTATCTCATTTAATACCCAATAGCACAGTAAATCCCTAAGTTTCTACCTTGTAAACCTTCACTTGAATCCTACAATGACCCCTATGAAAATGATGTCAAGTTCAACTCCATGGTGGACTAGGATTGATTTCAAAAGGTTCAAAAACAATGCCAAATACTGGCATACTTTTAAGAAGGTACACATCATGGTTAAAGAGGAGTTAGTTGAACTAAATAGTGATTTTGATGTTGTTTTGCATCTCTGTGTTGAAGAGAATATGGTGACATCGACTAATTTTGTTGAAAAGGTTGAGTTATAGATTCAAAGAGAAGTTGAAAAAGAAGTACTAATGAGATCCTCGAACAAACTGGCTCATGCATTGATTAAGAAAAAATGTGAGTTTTGGTTTGCAAGAGAAGCTTACTATTTAGCTACTAGGAAGCCATTTAAAAAGGTCGATCTAGTTATTTTATTTTTGACAGTTCATCTTGAAAGGAAAAAGAAACATGGGAAGAAGCCCTTGTTTTTCATAAACCTATTACTCATGAGGAGAAAAATTTGTATGATGATATGGTTAAATTGTTGATTGCTTCTGGAGAAAATAAGAAAGCTGCAAAAGTTGAAGCAAATTTACAGTTTGATCAATGGAAGCAAAATCAACTTGCACAGGGAGAAGGAAGTACCAACCAACAAAGAAAAAGAACTCATTCTGAGATTGAAGAGGAACCAAAGCCTATCCTACCACTTGTTAAGAAATGGACATTGCAAACATATTCTAGAAAGAGTAAAATAGTGGAGCAAG
Organism: Amphibolis antarctica; assembly: GCA_024699675.1. NCBI lineage: Eukaryota > Viridiplantae > Streptophyta > Magnoliopsida > Alismatales > Cymodoceaceae > Amphibolis > Amphibolis antarctica. The sequence goes on from JAMKPZ010000075.1 coordinate 15,788, forward strand.
CTATCATTTTTGAAAATATAGAAGAAACGCCTTTAGTAAGGTTTGTTGTTGAGGAACCTATTGAAGAGCCACCATAAACAGAAATTCAAGAAGTGTCAACACTGATTGAAAGTATTTATTGAAGAAATTCCTACCAGTGTTCTTGAAATTCTAGAAGTTAATGAAGTAATTTTTGATGATTTGTTTGTTGGTGATATAGAATATTTAGTTTTGAAGAATGGTATAGTGATTTGTATGTCAATTTTGAGGTGACTGAATCTTATGTTTCTGAAGAGGAAATGTAGTTAGTTCTTTATCAGCTACAACAAGATCAACAAGAAGATCATTCACTTGAAGTTTCTATTGAATTTGTATAGAATATTCCAAAATTTCATCAGATGGATGAAGAAATTCCCAAGGAAAATGTTAGATTTCAGCAAGAAGACATGTACTAGAGTATCACCTCAAGAACAACAATAAGAAGTTGAAGAAAATACTGATAGAAAATTTCTAGATCCTGAAAATACAAGTGAAAATTTGTTTTACTTTATAAGTCAGGATGCTTGTAGAAAATTTACAAAATATAAATCTTATGATGTTTTATATAGCAAACCTTTAAATTTTGATAGGATGGATGACATATTGGGATTATTTGAATTCCAAGGATTGGTGAAAATTATACCAACAGTTAGTGGTCATTCTAGAGTTTCAAATCTAATTCCAGCTTTTTATGCCAATTTAAGAGAAGTAGATGAAACTCTTATTACCAATATTGATGTGACTGATATAGTAATTACACTTGAATTGGTGTATCAATCTCTAGGTTTGAAGAATGAGGGAATAGAAATTTTAGAGACCAAAAATGTGTGGACATGGCTGGAAAGAGAAATTAAAGTCTACCTATGTATTCATCCAACAGTTCCTTTGTTAAATAGGTTGAAGTATTTGAAAGGAAAGACACATATAGTAGCATTTATTCTGATAAGAACTATTTATTAGAGACAAGGCTATGAATTAGAGCTGAGTATATGTTTGCAAAGTTAGCAACCTATGTAATGTTGAATAGAATACAAATTAATTGGTATCAAGTATTTATTTCACAGCTGAAATCAGCTAGGAAGAAATTGTTCAGTGGTGATGCCATATACAATTTGATCTCTAAAGTACTTGATATGAATCAATGGACTGTACTAAAACAGAAATCAAAGTTTATTACCCTCAAGGAGTACATGAATTTTAGTTTGAATGATAGACTAGAGATCATGGAGAATCTGCCACCACAACCCTAAGTCCAACCAAGACCATCCACATCAGGCACAAATCAACTGCTAGAAAAGATGGGCGAAATGTAGCCGATGATACAAAAATTATAAGCTGATGTTGATGATTTGAAATCTAAATTAGAAGAGGTTGTGTAAATGAAACATTTAAAGAAATTATTGTAATGATATCGATAGTGCATATGTATTAATGTTTAAACTGTGTGAATGGTTGAATGTTTTTATTGTTTGTGTTATTTTTGATACATGACAAAAAGGGGGAGAAGTATATTGAAAAATGGATTACTGTTTTAAAGACATGTTATAAATGTTATATTATTGTTGAGTTTTGTCATCATAAAAAAGGAGGAGATTGTTAAGGATAATATTCTGTTAATTATCTTTTTATGTTTTGATGACGAGTACAAATTTAAAGTCTTGAAAAATATTAGTTTACTGTTGATTATTATATGTATTTAACATACATGTTATTAGATGAGTCACTCGATTATTAGCTCTACACGAAAAAGTTTTGAAGTGTCAACTATATGTGAGTCCGTAAAGTTATGCTATAACAATATGTGCGTTTGTAATGTTAAATGGTAACTATATAGAGTTAGTTAACTATAACAATTCTTATTTGTTATTTATTATATAAGTACTTTATTTGATAACTATATAAAATAAGTTCATATATTTAGAACTTAACTAAACAAACATTAAATAGTAATAACTGCATTGAATAAGTCTTATTGATTTATCAGATCTTATTCAATATATTTTTTATTTAATGTTATTATTGTAAGAAGATGTCTTGTAGGAATACTGTTCGTGACATTTTTAGTACTCTTTTTTAGTGTTATTGTTATTGATTATGGAGCATAATATTTGAATTCTTTATGATTATAGAGAGAATTATTAATTAATCTAAATTTTGTGTCAAATGCTTTATTTGAATGCCCATAATCAAATTTTATGTATGTTCGATTGATTGCATTTTATAAGAAAGCATCTTTTCCCATTATGCAATTATCATGGAATACCATATGGATTATTTTTGTTTAGATACATAGGTTACTAATGGTTGCCCAAGTATGAAATGTTTTGTTTTAAGGAATTAAAGGCAACTTGAGGGAGGGGGATGCAATATTTCTCCAACCTTAGAATCCCTCTCGCGTAGCCCCCCTTTCGCCCATTCCCTCGGACGCTCGCGCAGCCCTTCGCGTATCTCTCTCTCTCGCGCGTACGCACGGACGACGGCTGTTGCTGCGACCTTCGGCCATCCAGCACGAAGGTGACAGGTCGGCTGGAGGCGTGGATCTCGTGGTGAAGGCCGGCGGCTACTACGTGAGGAGGCGACGACAGTGGGTGTTGCTGTGGACGACGCACGTGAAGCTTGCAGGTTTGGAGGCTAGGTCGTTCTTCCCTTGGGGCTTGAAGATTCGTTGGTGTTTAGCTCAGGTTGAAGAACCGTGATCTTGATTGCGAGGATTTCGTGAAGTTCAACAAGGAGGAGCTCTAATCCAAGGTTTGCAAGGCTTCAATACATGGAGGGAATCACTTATCTAGTATTCTAGTTATTTTTCTTGCTTTGTTTTAATTCGAAATCAAGTTATTTATCATTAGAATAGGTTATTTCTGTTGGGTTCGGTTGAGTTTGAATGTTTAGTTGATGTTCGTAAAGATTGAATATTGTTATTATTATTATATTTGAGGGATCTTACTTCTGTAACAACATTTACCTTCAGTAATGATGAATGACGTTTTCATGCTATTTATACACTCATTTTGATGCTTTATTTGCCCTTGTTTGTGCATGAATGTGATATTATATTGACTGCAATTGTAGAGGAATCTGTCTCTGAAATGGTGGCTTGAATCTATGCATGAATGATTAAGTTATTTTAAGAATTGTTGTGGAAGTTGTGTTGAGAGCATGTGTGACATTTTGAATTGAAATTTCATTTAAGTATTTTGTAACAGTTGAACGACTTTACCGAAATTGTTTTTAGAAAGATTCATCTTGAGTGTTTACACCAAAAATTAATTCCTTGTGGGATCAACTTGTATTTCCTAGCTTGCTACTACATGCCGTGCTTTTGCGGTATTTAAGTGTGGACCTTAAAAATTCACATCAAATACCTATTCAATAGACGTAAATGATGATTAATGGAGATTGTATATGAAGAATAGGTCATTAGAATTTAAGTATAAATACTCCTTTGTATTGAGTGAGATGTTATGTAATTTCACATCATTGTATTAGAGAGTTATTAGCTTTAAGTGTGAAGTTCATCTAGCGACTGAGGAGCGTCAGAAGATTTGACGAAGGTGTCATATCAAATTTGGAGAAAAACTTGTTTGAATCTCTTTAGAGCTTAGTAATTTGTGTTTTTCTCTTGGTTTTAATTGTTTTACTGAGAAACTTATTCCACAAGGTTATTGTGTAAAATATAACACTGAAGGATAGAGACCTTCAAAGTGTTCAAGTACAAACATTACGAGGCTACGTAATGTTTGTAGTTAACTTGAGGAGGTTGTGTCAAGTTAGAGGTTAATTTGACGAGGGTCCATCAAGTTAGAGGATAACTTTACGGAGTTGGTGCTCTGTGAAAGTTTGTGTTTTGTTGTAGACATCGGATTGTAGAGTGAATCATAAAATCCAAGGGATAGTAAACTCTTAAGTGAAACTTAAGGAGTGGAGTACCCAAGGTTTAGAGAACCACTTTAAAAATTTTGTATGTCATTTCTTTTAGAGTTTTCCAAAATTTACTAAGCATTGTTTATTTAGTAAATAAAATGTTGTCTACTTAATTCACCCTCCCTCTTAAGTAGTCACGATCCTACACTTAGTCAAATAACTCAAGCATCATATCACATCATGCCTCATGTTACATGAAAGTTACATGTTTTAATTTTGTTAAACCCATGCATTCAAATGTCATGCATATATGCATCTTGTTTGGGTTTTTCCTAAACTTATAGCTACATGTTGTCTAGTTCCACTAAGCTTATTTTCTATCCAACACATAGGTATGAAAATATTCACAACTTTTCCTTAAGCTTATTTAGCCTATTTCTTCTTGAACTTAAAAGCCCAATATCTCCTTAGGCTCCAATGGGCTCAAAACCCCATTTTACATATTATTACCCTTAAAATATACAAATGCATCATATAAATTAGTACCTTTTAGGCCACTTGAGAGGCCAAAAAATTGGGCGTATAGGGTGCCTTACACGTTCCTTACATATACTTAGCTTATTCTGGACGTTTTGGTTGGACATTAATGAGCCTTATCTTTGAACATGGTGTGACTTGCATCCAAGCATGCATCATATAAGTTTTCTTAATTTAGCCTTCATTAGACTATGCAGCGATTCTTCTTTTGGCCTCAATGGCCCGTTCACCCTAATTCAACTCATCTAAACCTTTAAAGGGCTTATCTCGTCCTCTTTAAGCTTATGAGCTTGGTGTGGAGTGTTGTGTGGGTGAAAGCCCAGCCTACTCTGTAACACAAGAAAATCACATTAAATGAGACATTTTTTGAGCCAATTTGCTTCTGGAAGATCTACCACTTGGAGTGTCTATAAGGAGGCCATCTCCAATTCTATCGGCAACATGGCCTCTATTCCTTTGACCAGGTAATAAATGGTTGCTCCTGTTGAAGTGTGCAGACTGTTCTTATAAGCATAGAGATTCATGTGAAGTTTGTCGTGCCAATCCTCGTTGTTCTATGCTATGTCCTTTAAGATCTTGACTAAGGTCTTATTGGCAACTTCCACAGCATCATTTATCTGTGGTCTATAAGGAGAAGACCTATGATGTTTGACCTTGCAACTTTGCAGGCACTTCTTGATTTTCTGAACCGTGAAGTTCTTCCCATTATCTATAATCATCTTGCTCAATACTACGTAGCGAGTTGTGATCTAGTTCCTAATGAACTTCTCAGTGGTTAAACTGGAGATAGTTTTATGAGAAGTCGCCTCCACCCACTTGGTGAAGTAGTCAACCACCATGATGTATCGGTGTTCGTTGGATGTAGCTGAGTGGATCTCGTCAACCACATCAATTCCCCATATCAAGAATTGTCATGGGGAAGGCAAGTTGTACATGTCCTTCGATTGTGCATGGATGATGTTTTCGAGCACTTGGCAGCTGTGGCACCTCCTAACGAACTTGGAGCAATCTACCTCCATGGTGGACCAAAAGTATTCCTGTAGCATAATCTTCTTTTCTAAGAGAACTCTGCTCATGTGTGGCTGGCATAAGCCTATGCTTAGCTTAAGCATCAAAGTGTTCGCTTCGTTCCAATTAATGCATCGAAGAAGCATCTAGCCATACGACCTCCTATAAAGCTATCCCCCTCCTATGATGTACTTCAGTGCAAACCTGATCAAGGTCTTCCTGTCCTTGGATGATAGGGTTAGAGTTGTTCTTGATTGTGTAATGAACAAGTCCATTACTTGTAATGCTGTCAATGTAAAAATACATGGATTTCACCCTTTAGCAATTGAAAAGTCAATTGTTAATATTTTTTTGACATCCTCATGTGCAATCATGTGAGGATTTACAATTTATTTATTTCTTTATATCATGATAACATGTGTTTTACATGTTCATGCTCAGTCTAGGTTTTCATATGTGTCGACCTTAGTTAAGTTGGGTGACATCCTAGAAAAGGTGAGTCATGTATCATCATGCTTATTAAGATGGAACTTAGTCAAATAATTCATGCATTATATTACATCATGCCTCATTACATAAAGGTTACATGTTTTAAATTTTACTAAACTCATGCAATCACATATCATGCCTCATGTTGACTAGTTCCACTAAGCTTATTTCCTGTCCATTACATAGGTGTAAAAATGTTTGCGACTTTTTCTTAAGCTTGTTTAACCTATTTCTTCTCAAACCCAAAGACCCAATGAGCTCAAAACTCCATTTTACATATTATTACATTTAAAATATACAAATACATTGTATAAACTAGTACCTTTTAAGCCACTTAAGAGACCAACAAGATCACACTCAATCATCCCTGTAAACGGTGAATCACGAACAATATCGGCAATTGGATTGCTGTGCACGAAGAGTGTGGAAACGACGAAAGTGTCGATTGAAAAAGGATTACTTTCATTACACTAAAAGAGAGTACTTATACATTTCTAATGAACGGTCCATGATTAAACCTATAAAGCGACGGTCCTGATCAAAAGTAATTTCAAGAGACTCTTGGTGGCCGTCTCCACAACCAAAATGTTGCGCACCTCCTCTCACTCTGTTACGATCTCCGACAACTGGTGGAAGGAGGAACGCTCACAGCACCCATCCTTCATCCTGCACTCCGCAAGGTAGCTTTTACAGCACCCGCTGGTTTCTCTTCGGCACGACTTGCTGAGGGAGGATGAAGAACATGTGGCGTCACTGCAGGTACTAGTACTACTCGTAACCCGACCAATTACCCCTGACATTGTGTGCCTTGAGCCTTTTTCTTGCACGTGATGATCCACCGTCATGGACATGGCTAAACCATGGTCGTTCTGGTGCGCCTCCCCAGAGACAATGGTCGTCGTGTCTTCGAATTGGGTCTTCTGTGCGCAGCAGCTTTGCGAGGGGTTCGCTTCATCAACATTTGACGCCGTGACCGACACGTCGTGGCAACAACTTTGACCGGAGCAAGTTTCATGTTTCTTTTCTGCGGTTGCCCCATTTGGGTTTGAATCCTGTGGGCAGCAATTACGTTTGGCTTTCGATTTGCTACGGTGGTCATCTACCAGGTGTCCTCCCTGCCTCTGTCCGTCTTCTTGCTGATGATGGTGCTTCGCACGGCAATGGTCGACAAGACGATGATCACGGTGATGTTGTCGTCTTGGTTTCCAGCACTTCATTCTCGTATTCCTACTTTTCTGCAGTAGAAGCATGCTATTGAAGGTAACCAGTAAGCAAATGCCAACGTCAGCCAGGATTGCAGCCCACAGGAGTGGGTGACCAGAGAAAGCCAGTGCAAGAATCGCAGCTTTGGAGGTGACTGAGATGATGATATTTTCCATGATCTTCCAGCACGCCTTCTTTGCAAGCTTGATAGCTTGTGGAATCTTTCGAACGTCGTTCGACATGAGTGTTACATGGCCAGTCTCTACTGCCAACGCAGAGCCCGATATGCCCATCGACATGCCGACGTCCGCCGCGATCAACGCAGGGGCATCGTTCATCCCATCGCCAACCATGACTACGGAACCTTGATCGGACTTGAGTTTCTTAATGAACCGCACCTTGTCCTCAGGAAGGAGCTCTGCGTAGATGAAATCCACACGGTTGCCAAGCTAGAAAAGAAGACACGATTGTTGCTTAAAGAAATCGGTTATCAGGTGGATATGGCCTAGGAAGCAATGATGGATAAGAGCAGACCTGATTCTGGATGTGGGAGGCGGCTGCTTTGCTGTCGCCAGTAAGCACGGCTGTCTTGATGCCCATCCCCTTCAGTTCCCCAATGGCCTCGGCTACCCCTGTTCTGCAGCCATCGAAAAGGCTGAATGTGCCAATGAGCACTGCTCCAGAGAACACATACCCCGCACTTACTCCATTCATCTTTTCTTTTAGATTTGGAACTGCAAGACAACAGAATAACCGATTACCTCTCAGCTTTTCCTATAGAAGTAATTTCCTTGCCATTTGAAGTGATAAGAAAGTCTGTTGTATATGCTGAGTTTTTCATTTACAATTTTCACAGCCAGCCCTCGCCGCGACTCTTCGGCTTCCGATGTGTAGCTTCTTCCCATCAATCTCTCCGTAGACTCCCTCACCAGGGAAAATTTGGAACTTCGTCACGTTGTCGGGCGTTGGTTCGATGGATTTGGACCGTGCATGGTCGACCAGCGCTGCAGCCATTGGGTGGCTTGACTTGCTTTCGATGCTGGACACCCTGCAACATTTCCCACAGGAATTTGGTAACTCCAACCGATCAGTGTTGGATTCTATATAACCGTACGCTTGGACGGAGGAAAGACAATGCAATCTAGCTTGCTAACTTGTAGCAACTTGATTTACCAATGCAGAAGATTGTCGACGCAGACGTCATCCTTGATGCATCGGAACTCCATCACTGTAAAATCTCCTCTGGTTATGGTCCCGGTCTTGTCGAAGGCTACGACCTTGGTCTTCGCAAGAGCCTCGAGGAAGTCAACACCTTTGATTAGAAGTCCATCCTTCGCTGCCCTAGAGAGCGCGCAGAAGGTGGCAACCGGGGTGGAGAGCACCAGTCCACATGGACAAGCGCTTACCAGAAGAACCAAGGCCAAGTGCAACCAGTATCTCTGACGGTGAGCCCTCATTGCGGTTGGAACCACCACAACAGCCGCTGCTGCAAGCACGACAGCTGCACAACGTAAACAAGGAATCAGAGATCGCCAATGAATCAGCCCATTGTGATGTAGAAAGATGGATAATTAGCTATAGACCTGGAGTGTAGTACTTGGCGAATGAATCGATCAACTTGTTCATCCTGGACTTCTTGTTCTGCACTTCCTCGACCAGTTTCACCATCTTGGCCACCGCAGAGTGCTCGGCGAGCGCGGTCGTCTTCACACTGATGTAACCTGGAATACCATCACCCACACGTACATACGTACGTCATGTCCATCTGCGACACACGCACCACGCCCAAACACCTTTGATCACCAACACAAGTTCGAAGTATACCATTAACGTTGAGCGTTCCCGCCCAAACATGCGACTGTGTCTGCTTCGCGACAGGGAAGGACTCCCCCGTGAGGCTGCTCTCGTCCACCTCGCAGCTGCCTTCCACCACGACCCCATCTATCGGGACGACCTCGCCGGCTTTCACGGCCAAAATGGTGTTGACTTTGACGTCCTGTGCGTCGACGACGAGGCTTGATTCCGCTAGGACGGCCTTCAAAGGGGCCATGCTCAGCAAAGACGACATCACTTCGGTTGCCTAGAGGAGAAAGGGTAGGTGCAGTCAGTGGAACAATCTGTGAAATATTTTAAACTGAACACAACCGTGGTTACGGTGGACCAGGACAAGTATAGATTGTACTTGGAGATCGAGGCCGTAAAGTCCAAGAACAGGACCGTATGACACGTGCGTAGGCCTAAAAGTCTATAAACAGGAAGGCCCCTTTAAACGGATGATTCTGATTGGTTGGGTAGCTCATACCTCGTGTGATGCGTTTGATTGAAGCCATTCACCTATGTAAAAGAGTACGACAACAATGCCAGACTCCCGGTACTCCCCCAAGGCAATAGATCCAGCCACTGCATGATGCATGCACCAGTGAAAAGAAACAGGAAGAACCAACAGTGAAAACAAAATGATATAATTCTAAATATTGATATTTAACACCAACATGTTTGTCTGTGTGTACGTAGTATTTGTACTACGGCGTGTGCTTCCATATGGGAATAACTTGTAGCGGTGAACTTACACTAATTTTCTTCTTTTCTTTACAAAGTAAAATGCATGTGTGAATAACTTTCAGACATTTTTAATACATGTTTTCTCGATCCCCTCCCTCTCTTTCTAGGATCGATCTTTATTTCTGGCGTATTTTGGGACTCTCACACTGATCATAGTTTCTCCTTCAACGTCCTTTTTTCTCTTATTGGGGAAGGTTTGTATTTTTAAAAAATATAAGAAATTATATAAAATAATAAAAAATAAAAAATTACATTTTCATCAATTTTGGTATTTTTTAATAATGATACAAACTCCTTCATGATCTTCCTTTTCTTTTTCATTTATCCTAAATTATTTATAAGGTAATTTTGAATGATGGTGCATTAAAGATGTTCGTTTAATTTGCAACTTGTTTTTGGTAATCATCTAATTAAAACTTAAACAACACCATAATTTCTATGGAAGACCTTACATTAATACCCCACCTAAGACTGGAAAGGGAGAAGTGGAAGAAAAAGCTCAAATCGGGTGATGACAAGGTCATATATAATGCGAGTTTTGCAGTGGAAGCCGCCATATTGTAACGAGAGGTGTTTGTACCTACCTGCTATTTTGTAAAAGTACAAAGCAGGTCAGTGGCGGACAAGCAATATTAACACGATCTTATGACAATATGTATTGGTGATTGAATTTTCCAGGAAAATATTAATTTGCTAGTCAAAAATCAACTTCTCACACTGAATTTTATTGTTTTGGAAGGCTTACAACATATTCATCTGGTTTTGTCTCGGTCTCACTATTAGGCTTAATTTGTTTTCTTAATTTCAACTTCAACTTTATTTCTGTATAAACTTGTATGTATTATTATTATTATATAAATTTACATATATAAATTTTTTGTCTCATAATTTACTATATAATTTTATTATCATTTACAAAATTATCTTCAATTTTAGCTCCCTATAATTATTAAACAAACGAGCCCTCATGCGTGTCCACCTTAACAACTTCTTAGCTAAAAAGGTTTCTTTTAATTGTTTGTCATAATCCGCCTTCCCTAAATTAATTAAGCACACACGCCAAGCCATCGTGTATACCACAATTAACAAACAAGAAACACGAACAGAGTTTCCTGTAGCTTTTTCTTGACAGCTAACGCGCAAAACTCACCTGCGATCAACATGACGATGTTGATGTCCAAAGTGCATTTCCTGACGGCGACGATGCTCCGGAGAACGATCGGCCGGATCCCGGTTGCCACGGCCGCCCCCGCAACCCACTTTAGAGGGTTGTAGAAGGGTTTAAAAAAGGATACCAGAAGCAGCAAGCCGCACGACCACGTGTACGGCGTGGGCCACGCTATCTTCCTCCTCCTTTCTCCGGAGCGCCTCACCGTCGCCTCCAGCCTCGCTTGGTTCAACGCCTTCTCTGCACCATCAAAAAGAAAAGCCCAAAAGGCGGCATTTCGCCGTTGGTCACGCCATGCATGTACGTTGCCAGAATATGGATTCCCAGCTAGCTGCTTCAAACGCAACACCCGCAGTATTGATTGATTGGTTAGTTTTTCGGATGGAGCGACTACCGATCTGGGACTGCGAAATGAGGTCGGCGTCGTGGACGACGATGACGGTCTTCGACGGGACGATGATGGAGACGGAGTTGATTTCTTCCATGGAGCGGAGGATTCTCTCGACGAGAGGGACTTCTGAAGGACAGCAGATGCCCAACACATCAAAGTAGCTCTTCTGCAGCTTCTTCCGCCCACCCTCCATTTCCTTCCTCCCCCCCCCCGCTTGCTTGCTAGCTTCAATTCGTGTGTTTCTCCCACCCTGACCCTCGCAAGAATTTTGAGTTGTGATTTAACAAGCACCATAGATTAAATCGACTCCCGGGGAATATGCAACTCCACAGTAATGGAATGATTACACAAAAGCTAAAAGAAGGCCCAACCGCTTTAGGAATGAAACTGAAAGTGGAGGAAGTGGGACAACAAATTAAAACAAATTGATACAAACGTGTAATTGATACAAATTAACTTGGATTGCTTGGAGTCCGTTAAGAAATATGGCCGCACATACAGAGCCACTAATTGCGTTCCGTCTCGAATTTGGAAGAGCTACGATTAAAGATTAGTTTCAGAAGATCGAGTTGAAATTGATACGTACGTAGTTGTAAACTCCAACGACCAAATTAAGAACCGACGAGAAATTAACTAAAGCTTAGGCAGAAAGTGTAGAGCATGCACGGTATACCTTCGGCGGGAGTGGTTTGGAGTCGTGGAAGAAAGGCTTGCCGTTCAAATGTAGAGACCACGCATGTTCCCCTTGTGTTCCAGTGATAGACGGCAAGCGAGCACGGGAGATTGCAAGCAGGTGATCGAGTGGATCGTTTTATAGGCGATCCGGCTGTACGACCAGGATTCCAGATGCCTTGGGATTGAAATTACCGTAATTGGAGTAATAGTAGGAAAAAATAATTTTTAGGTAAATAATTTTAAGATAGGAAGAGAAAAGAAAGTGATTTTGATAATAAAAAGAAAATGAAAAAAGTGAATGTCAGTTTCGATAAAGTTAAAGGTAGGAAAAAATTAATGACGCCTGACAAAGTGATGTATATCAAAGTGTGCTATTTTATTAATTGTACCTGATTTATATTTATCTTTGGAAAACAATTTCAGTCTAGTACTTGTATTTCTTTTATAAATGCAGAATATGATAAAGGAAAATTCGCTGGGATCTAGTACTTGTAGTCATTTTTAAAGATTTGTTTTTCATATAGTTCCTAAATTTTTACTAAAATTCGCTCTAAAGATGAAGGATCTTGATCTTTTATGACCATATATTAACAAAAGATCAAGTACATTACAAGTTTTATACATACTTTTGTTTATATTATAAATAGTTAATTTGATCATAAAGTTAATTATAATATTATGTCGTTATTGAAATAAACAGGTTTAACATGGCAAGTTATAATTATAATCCTTTTGATCTTGCACGATAATCATGGTCTGCAAATTGAACTTCTGACTGATTATGGTTTTACTATGAATTTTTCTTCTAAATTAAAATATATTTTCTCATAATACCGAAGTCTACGTAAAATCTCTGTCAAACGAGATTTTGTACAAAATATGCAACACTGTCTCTACCACACCAACCTCTATTGCTCACTAAAATTCATTAAATCCAAACACTTCATTAAAGTAGCACTTAAGCTCAACTCAACAAATCTAATAATCATGAAGTAAATGCATAATGTAAGAGTATTAATATGATTACAAATGACTGCATAATAAAATTTCTGAAGATCTTATCTATTGTAGTTTACCCTTGGACTAAGTTCGAGGGTAAAGGTGTTTACCCACAGACTACCATGTGGGTAAACTCAAAAACTGTTAAATACTTATGCATCTTGCCATCCGACTGTCTGATTATCCGATTATCCTTATAAAAATCATTAAGGCCCTCTCGTGCATTAACCCTTTTTCTCATGACCTACGTTCACAGTACTCTCCTCCCACGATACATCATGGCTTCCACCTCCACCGCACCTCCCTCTACTCCATCTTCAAACTACGAGTTGATTAAGATGCTGAACTTCAAGAAGTTCAGAGTGAATGCAGAAATGTGGCACAATGAGGGGCAGCACAAGCTTAAAGTTGCAATCAAAGAACAAGAACTGAAAATGGTAAGGGAAGATACCGCTGACTATTTGAAACAGAGTAGGGAGGCTGGTATCGTAGTGCCAACCTTCCTTAAGGAGAAGATAGCCTCTCATGTTGAGAGAGAGGTAGGGTAGGAGCAGTTAGTTCATCCTAATAATCATTTGGTTCATGATTTGATGAAGAGAAAATGTGTTTTCTAGTTTCATAGAAAAATATTTTGCTTGGCCACCAATGGGTCTATTAAGATCAGAACTAGTACATATTTTTGCACTCCATGGTAAACAATAAGACCTCAGAGGTCATTGTCCATAGAAGATTGGATGAGGTTGATTAAATTTGACCAGTTTGAATTGTCCTCATCCGGGTGGCATAAGGGTAGTTTGCAAAGAGACTACACCAAGGAGAAAATTTTAAATGATTTGAAATATCAGTTGAAACACTTCAAAACTAAGGTTGAGAGAGAATTACTCTCCCTACTGCAATGGCACAGACTATTGATGATTACACTCAGCAAGTTTGGCAGGATGAGTGTGCAATTAGGCCCAAGAAAGTCTTGGATCAACACATTGTCCACACCAAGGCTGAGTTCTGGTTTACAATGGTTGTTTACTCCATCATCCAAGACTTAAATAGAGATGTAGTGGTTACTGATGATGTTTATGTTTGCCTTCCTATGAGCAATGACGAGTGGATAGAGATAAACTCTGGAGAGGAAGAACAAGAACAAGAACAATAACCACCACCACTACAAGTACTAACACCACCACCACAGCAACAACCACAACAAGAGGAAAAGGAAGAGGAAGAGGAAGACATTCTAGTTGTTGGACAGGAGGGAGGGAAAACAGAGAGTAGTGATGATGAACTCACCTTGGCAGAGTTAATTCATCAATGCAGAATGGCCAACCCTCCTCCTAGAGAATCACCAGTCCATAAGGAGGTTCCTCAAGTTGAAGAAGTGGGGCATCAATTGGAGATGCAGGTATACTTAAGGTTTCATGTTTAAAATTTGTTGTTTTTGTTTTCTTTTAATTTCTCCCTTTTTAGTAATTTAAAATGTGATTTTGTTAAATTTCAGGAGGAAGGATCTACTGTTGGAGTAGTAGTTCCATTTTTGGAACCCTAAGACAGTGAAGGGGTGAATCAAACCATCCTTGAAGCCATTCAATTTGCTTCAGAGGAGGGCCAGGTAATCATTTAAGCTACATTACCTTCAAGTTTGTTTTAGGTTTCCATTTTTTTTTTTTAGTTTTTATATGCATGTGTTTATATGTTTTCCCCCTTTTTTTTTCTTTTTTTAGTGTGAGCCAACTTCCCTAGATAGGGACGAAGAAGAAGAAAAGAAAGAAGGACGAGAGGAAGAGGAGACTGTCAATCCTTTGGCCTCAAGTCCAATGCAGGAAGATTTGGATTTAGGGTAGACAGAAGTTTCTACCCAGCCGCAACTAAGTTTTAGTGGAGAAGAAAATAGAGTCTTAGTGATCTATTCTCCACCAACTGAGCCACACACAACTATTGTAGAAGCATTAGCTCCATCCTCCCCCACACATGTAGAACAAGCTCAGTAGTTAGGCACAAATTCAATGATTTTCAGAGATGCTGAGGCTAGGGCTAAATTCCAAACTATTAGGGGTTATGACATTCTATTTAGCAGACCAGTGGATTTTGATTTCATGGATGAAATCAAGGACTTACTAGAGTTTTAGGGGTTGCTGAGAATTATCCCTAGGTCAGGTAATAATTTTAAAGCTGAGAATTTAGTTCTTGCATTCTACTATAATCTGCATGAGGAAGATGGAGTTTTTGTTTCCAATGTGAATGATGTGAATATATATTTAACACTTGAATATATATTTGAGAGCCTAGGATTAAAAGATGAGGGTGTAGAGATTTTAGAATCTTCTACAATGGCAGATTGGTTAGAACAAGATATGAAGAATTGCATGGCCATAAACCCTTGCATTAACTTGTTTAATAGGCTCAAACAAATGAATGGAAAGTCTCATATGGTTGCATTGATCTTGATTAGAACCATATATCAAAGATTTGGACATGATGTGGAATTGTCTGTCTTTGTAAAAATTGCAACCTATGTTGTACTAAATAGGATTCAGGTGAACTGGTACAGAATTTTCATTTCAAAGATCACTAGCATCAAAAAGAAATTATTCTATGGTGATCTAATCTACCAGTTGGTGTCAAGTTCCTCTAATCTATTATGTTGTACTAAATAGGATTCAGGTGAACTAATACAGAATTTTCATTTCAAAGATCACTAGCATCAAAAAGAAATTATTCTATGGTGATTTAATCTACCAGTTGGTGTCAAGTTCCTCTAATCTATGAGATTGGGTAGTAAAGAAGTTAAAGTCTAGGGTGCTGATTACCAAAGACTTGAAACAATTCTTTGTAGAGGACCAATCGATACCACAGTTGCACAGTGAACCATCCACATCCCAACAGAGAGGATCAACCTCTATCTTAGAGAAGGTGGACACTATGACAGGTCAGCTAGCTGCTCTGCAAGCAGAAGTTGCAGAAAAGAAATCCAAATTCCCAAAGTAGTGATAGATTTTTTTTTTTTTCTGATGATGTAACTCAACATTTGGGGAGAAAGCTCTTCTTTAATGTACTATTTAAACTTTTTTTTTTTAATGAATTGTGATGTTAGATAGTGGTATTTTGTCTACAATTCCAATTTATGCATGTTTTCTATTAAGTATGTGTGTAATTGCATAATTCAATTTCAAACAAGTGGTAATATTTTTAATCCCATTCAAAAAAATTTTCTTTTTAAGTTCAAATTCTGATGGACTAACACAACACTTGTTAAATTAAACCATTTCAGAGAATTTAAGCTGTCCTTTTTCTGCTAAACATACCTAGCACAATCGTATATATTAAATGATTGCAGTTCAAAATTTTTGATCTCCATCATTAAGTTCACTTAATTGTAACTATCTTTAACCTCATTTGAATTATGAAATAACCCTTCTAAATTCATTCAAATGATTAACCTTGTTTAATTTCAGTAAACCTTTCATTTAAAAATTTTCATTTTCAGTAGATAGAATCATATTTGGTTTAGAGGGGAATAACCCTTGCATAAGTCTGTGGGTAAACTAGATAACCCTCGGACTTATCTATGGCTTATCCCCACAGTGTTTTATTTTTCTTCTCTTTGGTTCGAGGGTAAACAAGATAACCCTCAAACTTACTCCTTGGGTAAACCAGATAACCCACGAACTTACCAGTGGCTTATCCCCACAGTGTTTCTCTTTTCTTTCTTTTCTTTTCGGTTTAGTTCGAGGGTAAACTGAATAACCATCGAACTTACTCCGTGGGTAAACTAGATAACCCACGGACTTACCTGTGGCTTGTCCCCATATTTTTTTTTTCTTTTTCTTTTTTTTTTGGTTCAAGGGTAAAAAGGATAACCCACGAACTTACTCTATGGGTAAACTAGATAACCCATGAAGCAGCTACTACTATAATATTTTAACATTACGACCTAGTCTGAGGGTACACAGCATAACC
The DNA here is from genome assembly GCA_024699675.1 of Amphibolis antarctica. Classification (NCBI taxonomy): domain Eukaryota; kingdom Viridiplantae; phylum Streptophyta; class Magnoliopsida; order Alismatales; family Cymodoceaceae; genus Amphibolis; species Amphibolis antarctica. The sequence continues at coordinate 32,650 of JAMKPZ010000075.1, forward strand.
CTTGAACTTACTTCGTGGATAAACCAGATAGCCCACGAAGCAACTCAAAGTAAAATGCAATAGCGGTTTGAATTAAACTCTTTTTACAAGCATTATATTCTTATAATTATATTCTTTTCTTTTGGTTTTTGTATATTAATATATTTATATGTATATATATATATATATTTATATATATATTTATATATATATTTATATATATATTTATATATATATTTATATATATATTTATATATATATATTTATATATATTTACATTGCTTCACTCTCCTTCTAATGCTACGAACTCTACCTCTCTCCTCTCTAAAAATTTTAGAAAATGTTTTAATCTTTGACCATTAACTTTAAAAATTGCATGACTTTGAAGATCTTCCAAATCAACTACTCTATAAGGATAAACGTATTTAACAACAAATGGACCAGTCCATCTGGATTTCAATTTTCCTGGAAAAGAGTGTAGTCGTGATTTATATAATAAAACTTCTTACCCTTTTTCAAATATTCTTTGTAGAATTCTTTTATCATGCCATGTTTTCATCCTTTCTTTAGCTACTTTTGAACTTTCATAGCCATGTTTCTTTATTCCTCTAATTCTACTAATTGCACTTGTTTATTACTACTTGCTATTTTTATACTTAAGTTTAGTTGCTTAAGTGCCCATAATGCTTTATGTTCTAATTCCACAGGTAAATGACAAGCCTTTCCATATACTAATTTATATGGAGTTGTCCCTAATATTTTTTTATACGCTGTTCTATATGCCCAAAGAGAATCATTTAGCTTATCAGACTAGTCTCTCCAACTGGTGTTTACTACTTTTTCTAAGATTCCTTTAATTTGCTTGTTGGCACTTTCAACTTGTCCACTGGTTTGAGGATGGTAAGGGGTAGCTAACCTACGTAACACTCCAAATCTTTTAAATAACTTTTCAAAGTTTTTGTTATAGAAATGAGTTCCCCTATCACTGATAATAGCTCTTGGAATACCAAATCGAGACATTATGTTGGATTTTAAAAATCTCATCACTATTATAGAGTCATTAGTTTTAGTAGGAATTGCCTCTATCCACTTGGTTACATATTCTATTGCCAGGAGGATATAAACAAAACCATTTGAATTTGGAAAAGGTCCCATGAAATCTATACCCCAGACATCAGAAACCTCTACTTCTTAGATAGGATTCAATGGCATCATATTTCATTTTGTAATTCTTCCTACTTTATGGCATTGAGCACAATTTTTCCAATATTCATATGCATCCTTAAATAATGTTGGCCAATATAGGCCACTATGTAGGCTTTCGGGATGAGGCCGTCGGCATGCATCATTGTCGACACCAGCTGTCTAGGTGCATGAGCATGTACACCCCAACAGTTCCCTTTTACCGGGAGGAGCAAAGCTACCCTCCCGATGCCCAAAAAGGCTTTAGGGATGAGGCCGTTGGCATGCATCATTGTCGACGCCGGCTGTCTGGGTGCATGAGCATGAACACCCCAACGGTTCCCTTTTACCAAAAGGACCAAAGCTACCCTCCCGATGCCCTGGAAAGGCTTTCGGGATGAGGCCGTCAGCATGCATCATTGTCGACGCCGATCGTCTAGGTGCATGAGCATGTACACCCCAACAGTTCCCTTTTACTGGAAGGAGCAAAGCTGCCCTCTCGATGCCTCGGAAAGGCTTCCAGGATGAGGTTGTCGGCATACATCATTGCCGATGCCGGCCATCTGGGTGCACGAGCATTTACACCCCAACGGTTCCCTTTTACCGGAAGGAGCAAAGCTGCCCTCTCTTTGCTAGGGAAAGGCTTCTGGGATGAGGTTGTCAGCATGCATCCTTGTTGACGCTGGTCGTCTGGGAGTATGAGTATGTACACCCTGACGGTTCCCAATTGCTAGGGGAAATGAAGCTGCTCCCTTGATCCCCTGGAAAGTCTTCAAGGATGAGGCTAGATTTGGCTGGGCTGACTATCGTGGTTTTCCATTTTAGAGCCAAAGAGAGGCCAGGATTACCCAAGCTATCTAGGGGTGCCTAACACCTTCCTAAACGGTACCCTGAGTCTCGTATCCAATTCTCTCATGTTTTGCATAGCGTTACACTATTTTATGTCATTCTTGTGGTTTTATTGTTTCGATGGTGGAAGGACACTTCCCCATCTGGTTTTCCTTGTTTTCTACCCAAAAATAAGGCTGCAAATCCGTTTAACAAGCCATCTGCCCTGCGTGCCGATACGCTCACACAAACACCTTTCAATTCTTTGTACCTCTGCCCATCCACTGGCTTTGTCGACGGAACCCCATGGGCTTTTGAGTGATAGCCAGATGAAAGAGAGGGTACAAGTTGGAAGTCGTCCTTGGGGCTAGCCTTGTTGAGGTCCCGATAGTCCACACACATGCGTACCCGCCCATCCTTCTTTGGTATGGGTACCATGTTTACCACCCATTCTGGGTAGAAGACTAGCTGGAGGAACTGAACGTTCAATTGCTTATGAACTTCCTCCTTTAGCTTCTGGGCTCATTCTTGTCTCATCTGTCAAGCTTTCTGCTTCACAGGGCGGGCTCCCGATTTGAGGGGTAGTCGGTGGAATGCTACCCATTCATCCAAACCAGACATGTCTTCATAATCCCATGCAAACACTTCCATGAATTCTCACAGGAGTGCGAGGAGTTGTTGCCGGTAGGGCCCAGGTACCTCTTTGCTAATTTTCGTTTCTTTTCGATGTTGTTCATCCCCAAGGTTTACAAGTTCAACTTCGTCAGTAGAAGTTATACCAGTGGACTCGAGCAGTTGGACCCATGGACCGACCTCTTCAAGTTCTTGATCTTGCTGGTGGGGATCATCAAGGTCTTCTACAGATTACTGACCCTCAAGCTGAAGGGGTGTTGGATGATGAACCTGGCAGGAGCTACATCTGTGGTCTCCTGGCTGGGTGTCGGGTAGCTACGCTGGCTGCCGATTAGAGATGGTGGTGAACCCCGAGAAGGCTCCGAAGGAGATGGTGATGGACTTGTCCTACCCGCCTGCTTGAGGTGTCATGTCGTCAGGCTTCATCTACTGCTTTGTCTGCCTAGCGCATGAGGACGGGGAGGGGCAGAATGCCCCTAGTTCTGCCCCTATTGTAGGGACTCGCGGCCGTGTCAATAGGAGGGGGAACCCAAGTGGAGTCTCGGACGAGGATGCAGCAGGCTGGTCATGTTCGCTTGTTCGAGTGACCGCAGCGGGGGAGGGGCAGAATGCCCCTAGTTCTGCCCCATGACTTTGGCAAATATTTTTCTTTTGGAAGGTGTTATCTTGAGTGAGTAGGCTAGCTGTCCTGACTCCATGATGTGGCACCCCTACTGAGAGTTGACAGTTTTCGGATGATTGTACTGGTGACCGGAAGGTTCTCTGCTGTTGTTCCCTATGCCGAGTGAGATACTTGGTGTGATTGCGAAGCCTTAGGTGACTTGGTCAGGTTGCCAAGTCGGTGGCTGCTGAGGATGCAGTTTCCTGCGCACTTGTGTGTGGGATGCCAAACCCCATTGTTGGAGGAGCGAGTTTCAGCATGAGTCGCTCGGAAGCCATCAGGCTTGCCTCTTGACGTTGATGACCTACAAGCCTGGGGTGTCCCCACCTTGGTCATTAGGTGGGTGTTGTGGTGCTAAGTGGAAGGAGAGGGGGAAGGAGCACACCTTGCTGTCCCCTTTCTTTGCACAAACTAGTTGGACGCAGCATCCGTTTCCAAAGTTCCTCCCCATAGGATGGGCGATGGCAGGGGAGGCTGGTGACCCTTCACTCCATGCCGGAGATTCTCCAAACAACCTTAGCAAACTGTCTTCTAGCTCTTGGACTGGCTACAAGTTGTCCTCCCAAGGCTCCATGTGCCTGGACAGATTGTTGAAGGCGGTTGGGTTCTGGAGATCGGGTGGTGAGGTGGCAGCCAGCTCTGGTGTCAGGTGTTGCGAGCTGAAAGATGCTATGGCGGCCACAGACTATCCTGGGTGGTAATAATTCTCCACCAGTATAATGATGACCTCCCCCTTCCACAGGAATTTGAGCATCCTGTGAAGGGTGGAAGGTACGATGGAATTTTGGTGGAGGAATGGGTGGCCCAGGATGAGATTGTAGCTTGGGGGAATGTACACCACATGTACCAGAACATCGAAGGCTGCTGGTCCGATGATGAGGGGAAGGACAACCTCACATTTGGCTTCATGGAGAGTGCCGTCGAACCCTCTCATTACCCGGTCCATGGGGAGTAAGTCTTGTTCTTTAATCCCAAACTTGTGCAAGACTTGTAGTGGGCACAAGTTTAGCCCTGATCCATCATCGATCATGGCCTTGGGGATGTAGAGGTCCTTGTACTGTACTTGGATGTACAAGGACAGGTTGTGATCGGTCCCGACTGGCGAGAGGTCCAAGTCTGAGAAGTAGATGAAGGACAGGACTGTCACTGTGGCCACCATTCCTTCTATGGCCCCGGGAGTGAGGCCTTGGTTCACCTTTGTCACCTGCAGTGCCCTGAGGAGGGTTTACCGATGCTCGGTGGAGGACCAGAGTAGATCCCATAGTGAGATGTCTGCCCGTATCCCTTGCAGCTGGATTGATAAGTCTCGGGGCAGTAGTGAGTGGGTAACCGATGTTGATGAGGTGGCCGTTGGTGGAGCAAGTAGACGACAGCCAGTCGATGACTAGTCTAGTACTCCCGAGATGGAGATCCCCCCATGGCGCGACTTTGGTTGATATACCTAGTTGGACCTAGTTATAGTCGTGCATGCGGACGGCTATTGCTAGAATGAGGGGAGAGTCGGAGAGACGACTGCCTCCTTGCCCTTATGCTGCTCAAGGGAGGATGCAGCTGGCACAGTCAAAGGCGTGAACTGTTGCCTCGTCAGATGTGGTTGGAGCGATGCTTGGGTCGCAGTTGTTGAAGTGATTGCGCTGGCCGAAGTACTGGCCGAGGGAGTGAGAGTTGCCATAGAGACCTTGGGGATTGGAGGTGCCATAGGGATGGCCGCTCTGAACGGGGTGGTAGGAGAGTAGAGGATTACCTTAGGTCGGGCTGGGACGACTGTCTCGACGCCCGACGCTCTTGATGAGGTAACCACAGGCACTACACGAACAAAGGGTTTTCCAGAAGATGGGGGTGGCCCTTGTTCCGGTGTAGGTCGTGGAGACTACTTCCTCCATCAGTGGTTGTGGACAGTGAGGATGGAGGATTGCAGTTGCTGGTAATATGGCCAAAGCTCCTCTAGTGTCGGTGAGGTGTGGATCGGATGGATGAGGTCAACCGGGTTCAACCAAATGGTTCTAGCTCCCAGCGGCCATGTTGAAGGGAGGGATCTCCTTGTCCCTTGCCCACGTCTAGTTGGATACACGGACACCGGCTGCATATGCTAGAACCCTTCAAGCGGATGCCGTCTCCTAGCACTTGGGAAGACAGTGTTCACCTAGGAGTTTCCCGTATGATTTGGGAAAGTCTGCTGGCTCGGCTCGGGAGATATGGGAGGCTATTGAAGCTCGATGGTTCTCGAGTTGATGAGACGCTGGATAGCTTGTCTCAGCGTTCGGTAGTGGTCGGTTGCGTGGCCAGCAGATCTGTGATACTTGCAGTACTATTACGAGTTGTACCAAGAGAGAAGAAAAGCTAGGGGTGGTCTGACAGGAGGGAGCATGAGCAGCATCGACGCCCTACAAAACACCTAGCTTAGTGGTTCCGAGAGCGGCGTGTACTGTATTACGCGCGGCTATTGCAGCTGCGGGGGCGGTTGGTGTGGCTACCGCGGTTGCTGCTGGATGGGGCATTGTTGGTTAGCACCCGTTTGACCACCATTTTACCCCTGGTTCCTTTGCCGAGAGGATGCTGGGGCCGCTGCCTGCCATTACCGTGACACCGGCTGCCAGTGGTGGAGCCCTTGGCCTCAACGGCTACTGATTTGGGGCCTCTCGGGTAGTGTAGACCGATTGCTAAACCAGGGTGATGGTCGGCGGATGATACTCTTGGGCCGGTGCGTACACCTGTTGCGGCTAATATGGCGAGGGCGCGGCTGCCACAACCGTAGCAGGAGACGACCGTGCGTTGTCATTCCTTCGGAAGTTGTAATTGTTGCCCATGCTATCGCCTGTGATTGGTGGCCTAGGGTGGATATTTCCTCCAGTGTTGGCCCCAAATGGAAGGGCCAAAAACCTTCCTGACTTCAGGAACCCCTCCAGGCAGCTGCCGGCCTTGATCAGCTGGGAGAACGTGGTGTATGACTGAATGCATAGGAGCACTACCAGTGATGGTTGAGCGCCCTGTACAATCATGTCCAAGGAGTCTTCCTCGACCGGTTTGTCCTAGATTTGAGATGGCAGGGCCCTCCATCTACCAACGTTGCCACTAAATGAGTCATTTCCTTGTTGGTGGAGGTTGCGGTGGTCCTCCAACTTGGGTGCCAGGTCTAAGTTGTACACATACTATTCCTGGAACATGTACGCCAGCTGCTCCCAGGTGTAGATCTTTGTCAAGTCCAAGGACATGTACCATGACAGCAGCAGGCGGCGCATCTAACTCAAGAAGTGCTATTCGGACCTCTGGGACGAACTACCGACCCCAGGAGTGACACCAACTACATCTAGATTTCTACATCAAAAACTCGAGCGCCCATCTTGTTTAACTCCGATGGCACAAAGATGGAACAGGGTGAGTAATCCAGGTTCGTCCCTATCCCCATGGTCTTTGTTGATTCTAAGTGATTACAAGATAACGACGGGAGATCACTTCTCCCCTCGAATGAGTATCCAACCTCCTATTCTTTACCTAGCCTGAGTGCCACCCGACAATGAGGGAGATCACAAACTTTGGCTCCCTCTAGGTAAGGTATTCCCCTTGGACCCAACCACGACAATATCGGGTTATTTTGCTTGCCAATAGCATGTGGGGAGGGCTAGTAGTACTCTTTTATTTAGTTTTTTATTTCGGTCTACTATTTTGTAAAAGAGAAAGAATAGCAAAAAGCAGAAGAAAAAGAAAAAGAGAAAAATGAAGAAGAAGAAAAGTCAGTGGCTAGAATTTGTCTTCCAAAAAAAAAAAACAAGAGAAAAAAAAAAAGAGAAAAAGGAAAAGAAAAAAAAAAGAGGAAAAGGAAAAGAAAAAGAAAAGAAAAGTTACTTATTGCTGAGTCCTGAAAGCATACGGACTCCTGTATAAGGGAAGGGTAGATCTTTGGATTGTACCGTCTGTTGGCAGTCCAATACCCGACTTATCGTGATTGACCAAGTATCCCCTTCTTTTTGGGCTTGGCAACCCATGGAAGTCTGCCAATACAACCAGGTGCCAAAACCCATTTTTCGACACCCACTTCTCCCTTTTTCTCTTATCCTAGGGCTTCACATCCCAGCTAAGTCATCAACATTGGGCTTGGCATCCCGCTGAAAGTCGCTTCCACCCCCGGGTTCTGATGCCCACATTTCCGAAACCAGCATGACTCTATCCATCATTTCTACAACCCCGGTGTGAACTCGGGAGGAAGAATCAGCATAACTATGGGTAGAAGGACAACTCTCAGATCTCTCCTCTCGACCCGTCTTTGTCGCCTGAGGGTCGCTTCTACTGGACAAGGGAACTACGTTTCCAAACTCACATGCGTGAAAGTCCAAGCAGTTATCTCTTGATGTAAGGTGAGCCACCTTTCATTCCCTTGCAGGTCCAGATAGCACAATTGGGTCGGAATAGCTACCTTGCGCAAACTCCATCACGGGCACCCACTTGAAAATCCCCATACAGAATCAACAAAACGAAATGCCAGGAAATGAGTCACTAGAAAACGTCCCAACCTTTCTACACAACACGACACTGATATTCATGGATAAGGGGAAGGAACAACACTCCTTCCTCACCATTGGAAACTAACGTGTAATTAAGTGTGCAGGCAAATCGGTTGGTTGTTGGGTAAAACAACTGGCCACCGCCACCACCACCTAAGGATGTTTGACTCTTCAAACACAACCCAAGCCAGAACGTCAACTATTCCATGAAGAGACGAGGAAAGCTCGCCCACGTATGCCGCCCAGCTCAGACCATTGGACGCCCAGACCACGACCCGCGCAAGATGAGACGTCACGTAGAAAAATAAGCCGGTTGCCGGGTAAATCAGCCAGCCACCGCCACCGGTACCCAGGTACGGTCGACTCCTCAACGTTCCCTGAAACCCATGCTTGATGTGTGGTTCGGGTGGCCAACCGGTCCGCCACCAGCAAATCGGTAAGAAAACCTGGTTGCCGGTTCTCCGAAACCCATGCTTGATGTGTGGTTCGGGTGGCCAACCGGCCCACCACCGGCAAATCGGTAAGAAAACCCGGTTGCTAGTTCCCCGAAACCCATGCTTGATGTGTGGTTCAGGTAGCCAATTGGCCCGCCATCGGCAAATCGGTAAGAAAAACCGTTTGCCGGTTCCCCAAAACCCATGCTTAGATGTGTGGTTCGGGTAGCCAACCGACCCGCCACTAGCAAACCGGTAAGAAAACCTAGTTTCTGGTTCTCGGAAACCCATGTTTAATGTGTGGTTCGGGTGGCCAACCGGCCTGCCACCGGCAAATCGGTAAGAAAACCAAGTTGCCGATTCCCCGAAACCCATGCTTAATGTGTGGTTCGGGTGGCCAACCGGCCCACCACTGGCAAACCGGTAAGAAAACCCGGTTCCTGATTCCCCAAAACCCATGCTTAATGTGTGGTTCGGGTGGCCAACCGGCCCGCCACCGGCAAATTGGTAAGAAAACCCAGTTGCCGGTTCCCTGAAACCCATGCTTAATGTGTGGTTCGGGTGGCCAACTGGCAAACCGGTAAGAAAACCTGGTTGTCGGTTCCCCGAAACCCATGTTTAATGTGTGGTTCGGGTGGCCAATCGGCCCACCACCGGCAAACCGGTAAGAAAATTCGGTTGCCGGTTCCCCGAAACCCATGCTTAATGTGTGGTTCGGGTGGCCAACCGGCCCGCCACCGGCAAACCGGTAAGAAAACCCAGTTGCCGGTTCCCTGAAACCCAGGCTTAGATGTGTGGTTCAAGTAGCCAACCGGCCCACCACCGGCAAATCGGTAAGAAAACCCGATTGTCGGTTCCCCGAAACCCATGCTTAGACGTATACTTCGAATGGCCAACCGGCCCACCACCGGCAAACCAGTAAGATAACTTGGCTGCCGGCTCCCCCAAAAAAATTCCCAACATGGCACAAACATGGTCTCGGTGTCGCCACCCCGAATCTCCCCCGCAAACTCACAAAAAAACGCTCAAGAAGATAGTTATGGACAAGTTTTCAATAAAATTAGGATATTATTCAGCATTTAAAAAGGGGGGGGGTACAAGTAGACTACTCCTCCTCAAAGGACGTCAAGGGTTCAAATCTCTGGGGCTCAAACCTCTGGGGGTCCGTTCTCTGGCGCTCCAGTCTCTGCTGGTCATGGGCCCGCTCCCGACACTCTATCCAGTCCACTAGGTGGATCAACCAATTTTCCTGGCTCAACAGCCGGATAAGGACTTTGTCTAGAGCATAGAGACGGTCCAGCGATGTGCGCAAATCCTCAGCAAAATCCGGGTTCAGAGAAGTTCCACCGGTAGACCGCGAAGCAGAAGTAAGAGTAGGAGGACGGCACCCGGTCGACCACCCGCCAAACGACGAGCTACTCCGCTTGGACGCAAGACTCTTGTACCGACCCAGGTCAACTGATGTAATGGGCCAGGCCTGGAGCAGAACCCTCTGCCGGCCTCCGGTTGAGATGCGGAGGAAGTGGGCCAATCCACCTTCGCCTCCCCAAAGAGCAACTAGCTAGGAGGCCACCGGACAGGGAGAATCATGCCACGCATCTGGCACCGAACCGTCGCCGCGCAGTTCACCTGGCAACCCGTTACCACCGCAAAAGTTGTGAGGTAAGTCGCCACGCTAATTTCATCCCAATGCCCCCCTTTCGGGAGGATTGTGTTGTTGAGGACAAAGGAGACGAGGTGGGCGACTGGGTTCAGATCCCGGGCCTTGACAATCCGTTGGTCGAAATCGGCATCTGTAGCAACTGCCGCGTTGTCGTCGTCGATGTTCCAGGGAAGGTTTGATAGGGGGGAGAAGATGTCCAGACCGGTGAAGCGGAGGCCCAACACCTCGAACTGGAGCACGTCGGAGAATTCCATCGATCCTGACTAGAGGCTCAGATAAAGTTGCGACTCCACCTCCGGCAGGTTGGAGTACATCTTGGCCACCAAGCCGAGGACGGTCTCGACCCAACAGAAGTCTCGGACGAAAGGAAGCAAGCCTTGCTTAGCAAATAGCTGCTCCACCTCCAGCAATTGGTCGAAGCTAGCTAGCCTACCGTACAACACCGTCTTTACGACCAAGTGGCCATCGACGGGGGACGTCAAATCCTGATCGGTTTTGGGGGGAGCCATGCCGTCAGCCGCCGCCTCCTCAGAACCGGTCAGATTCCGATACCGGGGGGTGCCAGCTGGTGAGATGCTGTTGCCAGTCCACGGTGGCCTTGCGACGCATCCGACGCCGCGAGCTTTGAAGGGGGGGCCTCCGCTGAGGCCTCACCTTCCACTGGCACACGGGAGCTGGACGCACCGGAGCTTTGTCGCCGTTCCCCCAACCACCAGTGGGACATGGCCTTGGCTGAAGTAGCGTCGCAGCCATAGTCAGTTAATTCGAAGAAAATGGCTAGGCGGGCCGACTCGGCCCGTTTGCTACAGTTGAGCTGTTCCGCCGGCATGTTCCTCAAAGTCACTAGCAGAAGTTCAAACCATCATCATGCGGACCTAGAAGCCGATTGGCGGATGTGCCCCATAACATTTTTTGTGTGAGGCATGTTGGTTAAAGCTCGAGGAAATAAGTTCAGGGAAGATGGAAGAAAATCCAAACAAGAACTCAAGGAAGGAATGAAAACGAGAGGGAGGGATGAGGAAATCTCCAACAACCTCCCCCCTATTTATAGGGAAATAGGTCACCTAGATTCCGCGTAGTTGGAGGTGGCAACCAGTTTTTACAAAAATCAAGAAAGCTGAAACAATTCCTCAACTTTGAAAAGGTATGGTCAAGGCACGGTAACCGAGAAAGTTGAACGGAAACCGGAAAAGACGAACGAAAATTGAGAAAGGTGTAGAATCACGCGAGACATGCGCACCTTCGTCTGATTTCCGCCTCCTGCGAGGCGGCTACCACCTGACTAGCTAGTTAAAAAGGGAAAATCACAAAGGTACGACGTGACCATTCACTACGTCCGTTGCAGCTTTTTCAACCATGTCACTAGCCGGTTGCCACGTGAATAGCCGGTCCGAATGTAATGTCACAAAAATACGACGTGACCATTCACTATGTGGAAGCTTTTGAAAAAAAAAGCAATGTATCACGTCCTTAGCCGATTGCCGCCTCCCGGGAGGTGGCAACCATGTGACCAACCGGATGGAACTTAACGTCACAAAAATATGATGTGACTATTCACTGCTTGACAACTTTCGAAAAAGAAACATGTGAAGCTATCACATCACATCCTGGTGGCCAGCTCCCACAAGGTGGTTGCCGCGTAACTAGCTGGCTAAGATCCAAGATGCAAGAAGATACAACGCGACGCTGGCACAACCTTCGGGCACAATACACAAATGCCTTCCACCTCATTACCTGATCACCAGCACCCACAAGGTGGTTGCCGAGCAACCAACCGGCTAACAAAATGGCGTCCTTCGATCAAGTGACTGAGGGTGTAAGTCTGATTCTATTGTCCGACCTACGACAGATAGTTCGTGAAAGCGTGAAACCTCGCATAACTTACCATTTATGCATGGAGGGTCATTCAACCCTAGGATGTCGGTTTCCTTCCCCTAAAGTCATACAACCTCGCCTAGGGAGGGGCATTCTGTTGACCCCATGCTTAAAGGGGGAATTGCACGGCTAGCCACCGGCAAGCCACTTCAAGGAAGCGGCACCCGGATCCCCAAAAACCCACATTGGGTGAAAAGTTGGGGGATGGAACCGGCTTGCCGCCAGCAAGCCGTTTCAAAGAAGCGGCACCCGAAACCCCAAAAACCCACATTTGGTGAAAAGTTGGGGGGATGGAGCCGGCTTGCCGCCGGCAAGCCGCTTCAAGGAAGCGGCACCTGGATCCCCAAAAACCCACATTTGGTGAAAAGTTGAGGGGGATGGAGCTAGCTTGCCGCCAGCAAGCCACTTCAAAGAAGCAGCACCCAGATCCCCAAAAACCCACATTTGGTGAAAATGATCGGGGGACCAGCCGCCTTCCGCTTGCCACGAAGCGGCTGCCGGTTAGCTACCCAAGAAGGCAAGCCGAATCAATCAGAAAATACAATGGGATTTAACCACTTAAATCTCGCAAATTAATCAATTACACGGACCACATAGTTAGACCCGGAATCACGCCACCTTCCATCTTCTGGTCCCCCAAAGAAGGAAGGGGCCTTCCCCCCATTTCAAAAAGGACACTGGCTGGAAAGGGAAAACGCCCCCCCCCTCGAGAAAAGGTTAGAACCTTTAGAGGAGACGCACGTTCGAGAACACGCTAGTCGAAGGTTCAGTCGCGACCCCTCTGTCGGGTCTTTTTATGCGGAAACTCTGAGTTTCCCAGCCGGCTTTACGTGTTTTCATCCGATCTCCACATATCCTTCCCCATTCGTTTTTCCAGGGAATGTAAGTCTACTCTCCCGATGCCCCGGAAAAGTTTCCGAGATGATGCCGTCGGCAAGGATGCCGGCAGTGGCCGTTCGGGTGTACGAACATGTACAACCCAACGGTGCCCGTTCATTTTTTCGGGGGACATAAGTCTACTCTCCCAATGCCCCGAAAAAGTTTCTGGGATGATGCCACTGGCAAGGATGCCAGCGGCGGCCGTTCGAGTGTATGAACACATACAACCCAACGGTGCCCGTACATTTTTCTGGGAGACATAAGTCTACTGTCCCGATGCCCCGAAAAATTTTCTGGGATGACGCCACCTGCAAGGATGTCGGCGGCGGCCGTTCGGGTGTACAAACACGTACAACCCGGTGGTGCCCGTACGTTTTTCTGGGAGGCATAACTCTACCCTCCCGATGCCTCAAAAAGATTTCCGGGATGACGTCGCCGACGAGGAAGTCGGCGGCGGCCGTTCAGGTGTATGGACACGTACAACCCGGTGGTGCCCGTACGTTTCTCCGGTAGACGTATGTCTACTCTCTCGAAGCCCCAGAAAGTTTTCGGGAGGATGCCCTCCGTTTAAACCCTAGGCTTTAACAAACATCTGTGTATAGGTGGTTCAAGGAATCAACTAGATTGCTGCCAGCATGCCGGTACAAACAACCGGCCACCGGTTCCCTGAAAACCCATCTTTTCGTAGATGGTTCGGGGAACCAACCGGCTTGCCGCCGGTAAGCCGGTACAAACAACCAGCCACCGGTTCCCCGAAAACCCATCTTTGTGTAGATGGTTTCGGGAAAAAACCGGCTTGCCGTCGGCAAGCCGGTACAAACTACCGGCCACGGGTTCCTCGAAAACCCATCTTTGCGTAGATGGTTTGGGGAACCAACCGGCTTGCTACCGGCAAGCCGATACAAACAACCGGCCACCGGTTCCCCGAAAACCCATCTTTGCGTAGAAGGTTCGAGGAACCAACCGGCTTGTCACCGGCAAGCAGGTACAAACAATCGGCCACCGGTTCCCCGAAAACCCATCTTTGCGTAGATGGTTTGGGGAACCAACCGGCTTGCTTCCAGTATGCCGGTACAAACAACCGGCCATCGGTTCCCTGAAAACCCATCTTTGCGTAGATGGTTTAGGGAACCAACTAGCTTTCCGTCGGCAAGCCGGTACAAACAACCGGCCACCGGTTCCCCAAAAATCCATCTTTGTGTAGATGGTGTCGGTACAAACAACGAGCCACCGGTTCCCCGAAAACCCATCTTTGCATAAATGATTTGGGGAACCAACCGGTTTGCTGCCGGCAAGTCGGTACAAACAACCGGCCATCGGTTCCCTGAAAATCCATCTTTGCATAGATGGTTCGAGGAGTCAGCCAACCTGCCTCCGGCGAACCGGTACAAAAATCGGTAGCCTGTCCCCGATCTCCGGGAAATGTAAGTCTACATTCCCGATCACCCAAAAATATCTCCGGGATGCCGTCCCTGGCATGCATCCTTGCTGGCCCCAGCCAAGTGATAATGCAAGTTTTCATCTTTAGTATGGGGATATGACGTGGCAGCCGGTACATTTAGCTGGTTGTCTGGCGGCCTTGGAAAGTTTTCAGGGTAAGGTCACGTATGGCTAGACTGACTATTGTAGTTTCCCGTTTTAGAGCCGTAGAGAGGCCGGGATTGCCCGAGCTATCTGGGGGTGCCTAACACCTTCCCCAACAGTACCCTAAGCCCCGTATCCAGTTCTCTCACATTTCGTATATCGTCACGCAATTTTACGTCACTCTAGTAGTTTTACCGTTCCGATGGTGGAAGGACACTTCCTCATTCGGTTTTCCTTGTTTTCTACCCAAAAATAAGGTGGCGACTCCATTCAATGAGCCATCCACTACACGTGGTGATGCACTCACACAAACACCTTTCAATTTTTTGTATCTCAGTCCATCCGCCGGTGGGGCCGGCGGAAACCCATGGGCTTCCGGGTGATAGCCGGATGAAATAGAGGGTACACATGAGTATTATTATTTCCTAAATGGCTATTTAGGTTATAATCAAATCCCTGTTTCACTTGAGGATCAAGAGAAAACAACTTTTACATGTCCTTTTGGAACATTTTCCTTTTGTCGTATGCCTTTTGGGCTATGCAATGCACCTACTACATTTCAAAGGTATATGATAGGAATCTTGTCTGATTTTATAGATGAATTTTTAGAAGTATTTATGGATGATTTTTCTATATATGGGGACTCATTTGAAAAATGTTTAATTAATTTACAGAAAGTAGTAGAGAGATGTGAATAGAAAAAGTTAGTGTTAAACTAGGAAAAATGACATTTTATGGTTCAATAAGGAATGGTTTTAGGACATGTTATTTCTGTTGAAGGCATAAAAGTTGGCAAAGAAAAAGTGGAATTAATATCTAATTTACCTATTCCTAGAACAATTAAAGATATAAGAGCATTTTTAGGACATGCTGATTTTTATAGAAGATTTCTTAAAAACTTTAGTAAAATTGCTTGACCTTTAACTCAATTATTAATTAAGGATGCACAATTTGAATTTAAAGAGGAATGCATGGAAGCATTTAATTTTCTTAAGGAAGCCCTGACCACTTCACCTATAGTCTATGCACCTAATTGGTCTCAACTTTGTGAATTAATGTGTGATGCATCTGATTGTGCATTAGGTGCAGTTCAGGGTAAAAAATTAGACAAATTACCAAGAGTAATATATTATGCTAGTAAGACATTGAACGGAACACAAATCAATTACAATGTAACTGAAAAACAATTTCTGGCAGTGGTTTTTGCCTTAGAAAAGTTTAGGTCATATCTAATAGGTAGTCACACTATCATCTACACTAATCACTCAGCACTTAAGTATTTGTCAGTTAAAAAAGATGCTAAACCAAGGCTTATAAGATGGATTTTGCTATTGCAAGAGTTTGACTTGGAAATTAAGGATAAGAAAGGTTGTGAAAACACTGTGGCAGACTATATATCAAGATTAGATGCTTCATTCCTACCTGATCCACCAATAGATGATACATTTCTAGATGAGCAATTGTTTATGCTAAATCCCTACCCATGGTATGTTGATATAGCTAATTATTTGGCTATAGGTTTAGTACCTCATGATTCATCCAATTTAGAAACGAAAATGTTCTTTTCAAGGGTTAAATATTTCTTATGGGATAGAGGCAATTCCTACTAAAACTAATGACTCTATAATAGTGATGAGATTTTAAAAATCCAACATAATGTCTCGATTTGGTATTCCAAGAGCAATTATCAGTGACAGGGGAACTCATTTCAGTAACAAAAACTTTGCAAAGTTATTGAAAAGATATGGTGTGTTACATAGGTGAGCTACCACTTACCATCCTCAAACCAGTGGACAAGTTGAAAGTACTAACAAGCAAATTAAAGAAATCTTAGAAAAAGTAGTAAATGCCACTAGGAGAGACTGGTCTGATAAGCTAGATGATTCTCTTTGGGCATATAGAATAGCTTATAAAACAATATTAGGGACAACTCCATATAAATTAGTATATAGCAAGGCTTGTCATTTACCTGTGGAATTAGAACATAAAGCATTATGGGCACTTAAGAAAATAAACTTAAGTATAAAAATAGCAGGTAGTAATAGACAAGTGCAATTAGTAGAATTAGAGGAATTAAGAAACATGGCCTATGAAAGTTCAAAAATAGCTAAAGAAAGGATGAAAACATGGCATGATAAAAGAATTCTACATTGAATATTTGAAAAAGGGAAAGAAGTTTTATTATATAATTCACGACTACACTCTTTTCCAGGAAAATTGAAATCTTGATGGACTCGTCCATTTGTTGTTAAATATGTTTATCCTTATGGAGCAGTTGATTTGGAAGATCTTCAAAGTCATGAAATTTTTAAAGTTAGTGGTTAAATATTAAATCATTTTCTAAAATTTTTTGAGAGGAGAGAGGTAGAGTTTGGTAAAATTTTTGGAAGTATTAATTCTACATTTGCAACAGGGTTATTTATCCCAATATCAGATCTACTAGAAAATGGCTCTCCATAATATCTGTAAATAATTTGTCCACCATTACAACCTAAAATATTTTCAATTCCCTCTAGTGATGTAGGTTGAATGCCTGACTCAGAATCAATTCCATGGTACAAATATTTTCTTGAACGTGTGTCATACCAAATCACTCCACTAATTGTATTCCTCATTTTGTATACTTGGTGGGAACAAAATGATCTGAAATGAATGCTTTGACACTTTTGCTAACACAACTTAGTTTGCAAATTTCTCTCACTGGTAAATAGCTTAATATCTTGCACAAGATGTCTATAGGAATCTCCATCGCTCACTAAAATTCATTAAATCCAAACACTTCATTAAATTAGCACTTAAGCTCAACTCGACACATCTAATAATCATAAAGTAAATGCATAATGAAAGAGTATTAATATGATTGCATAATAAAATTTCTGAAGATTCTGTCTACTGTAGTTTACCCTCAGACTAAGTTCGATGGTAGAGGTGTTTACCCTCAGACTACCACCCGAAAACTATTAAATACTTACGGATCTTACCATCCGACCATCCAATTATCCTTATAAAAATCATTAAGGCCCTCTCATGCATTACCCCTTTTTCTCACGACCTACGTTCACAGTACTCTCCTCCTTCCACAATACATCATGGCTTCCACCTCCACCATGCCTCCCTCTACTCTAGCTTCAAACTACAAGTGGATTAAGATGTTGAACTTCAAGAAGTTCAGAATGAATGTAGAAATGTGGCACAATGAGGGGTGGCGCAAGCTTAAAGCCGTAATCAGAGAAAGGAATTGAAAATGGTAAGGGAAGATATTGCTGACTTTTTGAAACAGAGTAGGGAGGTTGGTATCGTAGTGCCAACCTTCCTCAAGGAGAAGATAGCCTCTCATGTTGAGTGAGAGGTAGGGCAGGAGCAGTTAGCTTGCCCTAGTAATCATTTGGTTCATGATTTGATGAAGAGAAAATGTGTTTTCTGGTTTCATAGAGAATTTTTTTCCTTAGCCACCAACGAGTCTATTAAGATCAGAACTAGTACATATTTTTGCACTCCATGGCAAACAATAAGACCTTAGAGGTCATTGTCCATAACAGATTGGATGAGGTTGATTAAATTTGACCAGTTTGAATTGTCCTCATCCGAGTGGCATAAGGGTAGTTTGCAAAGAGACTACACCAAGGAGAAAATTTTAAATGATTTGAAATATCAATTGAAACACTTCAGAACTAAGGTTGAAAGAGAGTTTGTCACTCTCCCTACTACTGTGGCACAGACTATTGATGATTACACTTAGCAAGCTTGGCAGGATGAGTGTGCAATTAGGCCCAAGAAAGTCTTGGATCAACACCTCATCTGCACCAAGGCTGAGCTATGGTTTACAAAGGCTGTTTCTCCATCATCCAAGACTTAAATAAAGATGCAGTGGTTACTGATGATGTGTACACCTGCCTTCCCAAGGATAGAGATGGGAGGGAACAATATGAGTTCTATATGTAGACCTACCTCTTTCTCGGGGAAAGCCAAGAAGTGGCTGAGATTGCCTCTCAATGTGCCTTATATGAGTGGAGGCAACACACTACAAAGCAGGTTGCCCATGCTACAAAGATGGCAGAAGTTGAAGCCCTCTAGAAGGAATCTGAAGTCAAAGTAAAAGAAGAGCCCTAGGAGGCTGATTTCAAAGCATACAGTGAAATAATGGCAAGTCCATCTGAGCAACAAGAGGTTGAGAAAGTAGTTGAAACATCTTAACTTCCTGTGAGCAATGAGGAATGGACAAAAGCAAACTCTGGAGAGGAAGAGGAAGAATAAGAACAACAACAACAACAACAACAACCACCACCACTGCAAGTACCAACACCACCACCACAACAACAACCATAACAAAAAGAAGAGGAAGAGGAAGGCATTCCAGTTGTTGGTCAGGAGGGAGGGATAACAGAGAGTAGTGATGACGAACTCACCTTGTGGGAGTTAATTCATCAATACAGAATGACCAACCCTCCTCCTAGAGAATCACCAGTCCACAAGGAGGTTCCTAAAGTTGAAGAAGTGGGGCATCAAATGGAGATGCAAGTATAGTTAAGGTTTTAAGTTTAATATTTGTTGTTTTTGTTTTCTTTTAATTTCTCCCTTTTTAGTAATTTAAAATGTGATTTTGTTAAATTTCAGGAGGAAGGATCTACTGTTGGAGCAGTAGTTCCATTTTTGGGACCCCAAGACAATGAAGGGGTGAATCAAACCATCCTTGAAGCCATTCAATTTGCTTCAGAGGAGGGTCAGGTAATCATTTAAGTAAAATTACCTTCAAGTCTGTTTTAGGTTTCCATTTTTTTTTTTAAGTTTTTATATGCATGTGTTTATATGTTTCCCCCCCCTTTTTTTTTTTTTAGTGTGAACCAACTTCCCTAGAAAGGGAAGAAGAAGAAGAAAAGAAAGAAGGATGAGAGGAAGAGGAGACTGTCAATCCTCTGGCCTCAAGTCCAATGCAGGCAGATTTGGATTTAGGGCAGACAGAGATTTCTGCCTAGCAACAACCAAGTTTTAGTGGAGAAGAAAATAGAGCCTTAGTGATCTATTCTCCACCAACTGAGACACACACAGCTACTACAAAAGCATCAGCTCCATCCTCCCCCACACATGCAGAACAAGCTCAGCAGTTAGGCACAAACTTAGTGATTTTCAGAGATGCTAAAGCTAGGGAAAAATTCCAGGCTATTAGGGGTTATGACGTTCTATTCAGCAAGCTAGTAGATTTTGATTTCATGGATGAAATCAAGGAATTACTAGAGTTTCAGGGGCTGCTGAGAATTTTCCCCAAGTCAGGTAATAATTTTAAAGTTGAGAATTTAGTTCCTGCCTTCTACTGTAATCTACATGAGGAAGATGGAGTTTTTGTTTCCAATGTGACTGATGTGAATATATATTTAACACCTAAATATATATTTGAGAGCCTAGGATTAAAACATGAGGGTGTAGAGATTTTAGAATCTTCTACAAAGGCAGATTGGTCAGAACAGGATATGAAGAACTGTATGGCCATAAACCCTGAAATTAACTTGTTTAATAAGCTCAAACAAATGAATGGAAAGTCTCATATGGTTGCATTGATCTTGATTAGAACCATATGTCAAAGATTTGGACATGATGTAGAATTGTCCTTTTTTTAAAAAATTGCAACCTATGCTGTACTAAATAGGATTCAAGTGAACTAGTACAGAATTTTCATTTCAAAGATCACTAGCATCAAAAAGAAATTATTCTATGGTGATCTAATCTACCAGTTGGTGTCAAGTTCCTCTGATCTATCAGATTGGGCAGTAAAGAAGTTAAAGTCTAGGGTGCTGACTGCCAAAGACTTGAAACAATCCTTTGTAGAGGATCAACCGACACCACAGCTACACAGTGAACCATCCACATCCCAACAAAGAGGATCAGCCTCTATATTACAGAAGGTGGAGACTATGATAGATCAGTTGGCTGCTCTGCAAGCAAAAGTTGTAGAATTGAAATCTAGATTCCGAGAGTAGTGATAGATTTTTTTTTTCTTCTAATGATGCAATTCAACATTTGGGGAGAAAGCTCTCCTTTAATGTAATATTTAAAATTTTTTAATGAAATATGTTTTTTGAAAGTTGTATTTTGTCTACAGTTCCAATTTATGCATGTTTTCTGTTAAGTATTTGTAATTGCATAATTCAATTTTAAACAAGTGGTAATATTTTTAATCCCTTTCGAAATTTTTCTTTTTAAGTTCATAGTCTGATGGATTAACACAACACTTGTTAAATTAAACCATTTAAGAGAATTTAAGCTTTCCTTTTTCTGTTAAACATACCTGGTACAACCGTATATATTAAATGACTACAATTCAAAATTTTTGATCTCTATCATTAAGTTCACTTAATTGTAATTATCTTTAACCTCATTTGAATTATGAAATAACCCTTCTAAATTCATTCAAATGATTAACCTTGTTTAATTTTAGTATACCTTTCATTTAAAAATTTTCATTTTCAGTAAACAGAGTCATATTTGGTTCAAAGGGGAATAACCCTCGCATAAGTCCGTGGGAAAACTAGATAACCCACAGACTTATCTGTGGCTTATCCCCACAGTGCTTTTCTTTCCATTTTTTTTTTTTTTGTTCGAGGGTAAACAGGATAACCCTTGAACTTACTTTGTGGGTAAACTATATAACCCATGGACATACCCGTGGCTTATCCCCACAGTGTTTTACTTTCTTTCTTTTTTTCTTTTTTTCTCGGTTCAGTTCGAGGGTAAACAGGATAACCCTCAAACCTACTCCATGGGTAAACTAGATAACCCATGAAGCAGCTACTGCTATAATATTTTAACATTACGACCTAGTCCGAGGGTAAACAGGATAACCCTCAAACTTACTTCGTGGGTAAACTAGATAACCCATGAAGCAACTCAAAGTAAAATGCAATAGCGATTCGAATTAAACAATTTTTACAAACATTATATTCTTAATTATATTCTTTTCTTTTGGTTTTTGTATATTAATATATATATATATATTATATTGCTTCACTCTCCATCTAACGTTATGAACTCTACCTCTCTCCTCTCCGAAAATTTTAGAAAATGTTTTAATCTTTGACCATTAACTTTATAAATTTTGATGACTTTGTGGATCTTCCAAATCAATTGCTCCATATGGATAAACATATTTAACAACAAATGGACCAGTCCATCTGGATTTCAATTTTCCTGGAAAAGAGTGTAGTCGTGAATTATATAATAAAACTTCTTGCCCTTTTTCAAATATTCTGTGTAGAATTCTTTTGTCATGCCATGTTTTCATCCTTTCTTTAGCTATTTTTGAACTTTCATAAGTCATATTTCTTAATTCCTCTAATTCTACTAATTGTACTTGACTTTTACTACCTGCTATTTTTATACTTAAGTTTAGTTGCATAATTGCCCAAATTGCTTTATGTTCTAATTCCACAGGTAAATGACAAGCATTGCCACATACTAATTTATATGGATTTGTCCCTAATATTGTTTTATAAGCTGTTCTATATGCCCAAAGGGAATCATCTAGCTTATCAGACTAGTCTCTCCTACTGGTGTTTACTACTTTTTCTAAGATTCCTTTAATTTTCTTGTTATCACTTTCAACTTGTCCACTGGTTTGAGGATGGTAAGGGGTAGCTAACCTATGTAACACTCCATATCTTTTCAATAACTTTTCAAAGTTTTTGTTATAGAAATGAGTTCCCCTATCACTGATAATTGCTCTTGGAATACCAAATTGAGACATTATGTTGGATTTTAAAAATCTCATCACTATTATAGAGTCATTAGTTTTAGTAGGAATTGCCTCTATCCACTTGGTTACATATTCTACTACCAAGAGGATATAAGCAAAACCATTTGAATTTGCAAAAGGTCCCATGAAATCTATTCCCCAGACATCAAAAACCTCTACTTGTTGGATAGGATTTAATGGCATCATATTTCGTTTTGTAATTCTTCCTACTTTTTGGTGTTAAACACATTTTTTACAATATTCGTATGCATCTTTAAATAATGTTGGCCAATATAGGCCACTATGAAGCACTTTTAAAGCAATCTTTTTAGTTCCAAAATGTCCTCCAGCAGGTTGATAATGACAAAATGACAACACTGATTGAGTTTCAGCTTTTGGGATACATCTCCTTACAATCTGGTCAGGGCATTGCTTAAACAGGTAAGGATCATCCCAAAAGAAATATTTAACCCTCAAAAAGAACATTTTCTTGTCAAAATTGGACCAATCATGAGGTACTAAACTCATAGCCAAATAATTAACTATATCAGCAAACCATGGGCAGGGATTTAGCATAAACAATTGCTCATCTGGAAATGTATCATCTATTGATGGATCAGGTAGGAATGAGGCATCTAATCTTGACATATAGTCTGCAAAAGTGTTTTCACAACCTTTCTTACCCATAATTTCCAAGTCAAACTCTTGCAATAGCAAAATCCATCTTATAAGCCTTGGTTTAGCATCCTTTTTAACTAACAAGTACTTAAGTGTTGAGTGATCAATGTAGATGATAGTGTGATTGCCTATTAGATATGACCAAAACTTTTCTTAAGGCAAAAACCACTGCTAGAAATTCTTTTTCAGTTACATTGTAATTGATTTGTGTTTCGTTCAATGTCTTGCTAGCATAATATATTATTGTTCAGACTCAAAAGTGTGCATTTTATTGATATTAATTCATGTATTTTAATGAGTTTTATTTGCATTCTACATTGAATTATGATGATTACATGGTTAACTATACTTTTGAGCAGTATGCACGATTATTCACTTTAATGACGCATCAAGTACGTTTTGAGTCGTTAATTATGTTTATGTTTGTTACCTATTGAGAAAGGAAAGAACGATTGACATTTGATTCTTTAGGTTGCTAATAGAACAATTAATATACATAGAAAAACTCTTGCTTTATGCTTAAATACAAGTCTGAGGGTTAAGTTGTTTACCCACGAACTTATCCGTGGGTTATCCTGTTTACCCTCACACCATTCTGCAAGTGTTAAGGGTTTACCCAAGAACTTATGCAAGGGTAAACTGGTTTACCCTCGAACCTATACTCTATTTGTTCTGTGCAATGAATTTCATTGATATTAAAGTAATTGCAATTACAGTTAAGATCTAAATGTTATGAATTATTTCTCTTGTAATATGATGTGTTTCACGAAAGGTATTTCTTAAGTATTTGTAGGGAAATTCAATAACTGTTGGAATTGCATAACAGAGCAGAATTAAATATTAATTTAGCTACTACTCCACCATGAAGAACGTGGATGGATAGGCTGAAGTAGTGGATTGCATGGCCTAATCTCACATGTCCAGACGTGCACCATGCCCTTGTTAACTGCCAGCTTGTGAACTGTCAATCATCCCATCTATAAAATAGTCCTGTAGCCTTGAAACTAAACCCCCCCCTCTCTTCTTCCTTCATCCACCATTTACAAAGCATTTTCCATCTTCTCCATCTTCCAACCTCCACCCACTCATCTCTTCCGAGAGGAGATTAATGACCTCCTCTTCTCCAACCATTCGCATAGTGTATTTGCTGTTCTTTTCTCAACCTAAGCATATCCTTGAAGGCGAGACTCTTGACGTTAGCTACTTCCTCCTCTGTTCCTTGGTGTAATTGCAGATTGACGCCCCAAAATCTCACTACAAGGCTGAAAGGAAGGCCTGCCAAATTGACGACCTGGTGGACCGAAAGTAAAGACAAAGAAAAGTTCCCAGCCTAAGCAAGTTTCGAAGGGAGGAATTACAGTGAAGCATTAGGTGTTCTTTCCATTTTTATTTTCTTTATTTTACTTTACATTTTTACAACTATACTCAAATTTACGATCACACACTTTATCAACTTAGTTACAGTAAATAGAATATGTTTTTATATTTGCTATAATGTTGAATGTTGCATTCTTACTTTTACAAGTTGTTTGTATTGTAATGTGTTTCTTGCATTGTATCGTGTGTTGTGTTTTGAAATATATAAAAAGACCAAAAGCATAATCATTCAACTCTTAGAAGTTTTAGCCAATTTGAATCGTGTTGTTTTTACATCTGAAACTCACAATTTTCACACTACCCACTTGTAAGTTCGAGGGTAGAGACGTTTACCCACAAGCTACCTCGAGGGTTAAGTGCTTCTTCTGTGCAAAATGTAAAATTTTATGCAAACTGAAGGGTATAATGTCAAAGCTTAAGAAGAATTCAATATTTGGAAGTAAAATCCTCTGGAAAGTGTAACACAATCGGTATTTAAAGACCATCCTAGCGATTAATTCGAACAAGACAACCGTGACATTGCTTATAAGATATTTAATCAATTGTTTCACTTAATTGAAGTCACCAATTCAGCTAAACACCAAGCAAAAACTAATCCATGTGGACAAACCTGTACTTGCACACTAATTACATCTGAACCTATGCACTTGTGGTGAATTAAAATTATTTCGCACACATAATTTATATAGGAAAAGAATTACAAGTGTCAGTGGCAGAGTGAACAAGTTTTTGGCACCATTGCCGATGATTGCTTAATTTCTTGCAATTGGTGTTGCTTTTTTCTATTTTGGTGTTAGCTAGGGCTGCAATATGATTTATATGCATTACTGCTATTAAATTCTATTTCATAGTCTTATTGCTATTGCATAGTAGAGTCTTGTATTTAAATTCTAAATTACATAATGGACTCATATAACTCATATAGGGATGATTTTGTGATTGTTTCAAAGACTAGTTATGAGGATTATAATTATTCTAATTATGTTAGAAGAGATTATTTACCTATGGAGTTTAATGACTACTCTTCACAGCATGATTTAGAAGGACTTAATGTTAAATCCCAAAATAATTACAACTGGAATGACAATTCTAATTTGTGGGACTGAAATGACAATTCTAGAAGGAAAAATTATTATTCAAAGTATAATCATATGAACGAAAATCAAAATTACCAATCAAATATATCACTACAACTCTACCAAGTAATGGATAAACTATAGATGAAACAATACGAAATACTGAAGAGTATAATAGACTGAACGAATTACAAAATGAAAATTATTTAAATTGGTCAATCTTACAAGATGATCAGAGTGTTCAAAGTACTAATACAGATATATCAAATCTTGGAGATAATTTACCAACTAATACTAGAATCAATCAAAATTATATTAAGCAAAGAATATCACAAGAATTCGAAAAATTGCTGAATAGATATGATGAATCAATACAGAAAATGAAAGATAGCAAAATGTTTAATGAATATGAAAACAATGATTTTAATTGGATGAACTCAAATGGAAATCAAAATTATCTAGAGGTGAATTCATTAGAAAACATTTCATATATAGAGAAGAATATACAACCATTTGAGGTAATGGAAGAAAATCAATATAATGATTTAACTGCATTTAATCATATGGAGAAGTTAGATGAAATTCAAAGATCCATTGACTTATTTATAAATACCTCTAATTTATCTGAACAAGATGGAAATTTCCAGTAGGAACCTATAGATACTTGTGCAACATTCACACCAAATCAATTCTATAGAGCTGCAAAAGCTGAAAATACTAAGGAAAAAGATCAAATCTAGGAAGGGTATGAATTACTTGATTATTTGGTATGGGACTATTCAATTGAACCATCTGAGGTTATGAACGACCCTATTTCCAAAAATATAGCAGAGTCATATGAGGAGTTAGCCACCCTTAACTCAGAAGAAGATTTTAATGCTCCTGTAACAGACAATGTATCAAAAGAAGAATCAATAGATGTAAGTATAATATTAAGATCTGGTGTCACTTATGAAGGACCAAAAGAGGATGATAAAGATGAACAAATTAATGACAATTTTACATAGAAAGAGAAAATTAAAGAAAAATCTAGTCTAGAAGATAAGGCTAATGCTAAGTTAGAGGATAATACAGAATCTCAAAATAGTAAAGAATCTAAAAATAGTAAAGAATCTAAAAATAGTAATGAAATCGAAAAGAAAGATGTTATAAATGAAGAGAAGTTAACAAACGAAAAGCACTTTCCATTTCCACATAGGATGAGAAATGTTAAGGATCAAGAAATGGAACAAATCAGTAAAATATTTGAACAAGTTAAAGTCAATATACCATTATTGGAAATTATTAGACAAGTTCCTTCTTATGCCAAATATCTTAAAACTCTGTGTACCAAGAATAGAAGGAAGAAAATCATAAAAAAAGCATTTTTAGCTAAAGAGGTAAGCTCCATGTTCATTAACCCTGTACCTAAAAAATTAAACGATCCAAGAACTCCTGTTATTTCCTACTATATAGGGGATTGTTATTTCAATACAGTGTTAATAGACTTAGGGGCTGGAATTAATGTCATGCCTAGTTCTGTTTATGAGATGTTAAAATTGGATAATATCAAACCTCCAAGAATAGTGATTCAGCTAGCAGATAAATCCATAAGAATACCTTTAGGTAAAGTGGAAAATATTTTGTTAAGGGTTATGGAGTTTGTCTACCCTATTAATTTTACTATAATGGAAACAAAAGCTTCAAGTATAACTCAAGATCAAGCTATAATAATTTTGGGAAGACCATTTTTAGCTACAACCGATGCTTGCATAAGTTGTAGAAATGGTTGCATGGAATTAGCTTGGGGCGGTGAAAAATTAGAACTGAATATTTTCAGTGGGGTTAAGAAGAATTTTAAAGAGCTTCAATTTAAACATTTTAAGGTTAATCTAATCGAAAATTTTAAAATAGATGAGGACTTAAATGTAGAGGAATTAGATCACCTTAAATGGGTAATATCGAATGAAGAAATGTTGAAAGAGGATATTTAGTTCTAATTTTTGATCACCCCAAGCTAATTCCTTCCAACCATTTCTACAACTTATGCAAGCATTGGGTTGTAGCTAAAAATGGTCTTCCCAAAATTATTATAGCTTGATCTTGAGTTATATTTGAAGCTTTTGTTTCCATTACAGTAAAATCAACAGGGTAGACAAACTCCATAACCCTTACCAAAATGTTTTCCACTTTTCCTAAAGGTATTCTTATGGATTTATCTGCTTGCTGAATCACTGTTCTCGTAGGTTTAATATTATCTAATTTTAACTTCTCATAAACAAAACTAGGCATGACATTAATTCTAGCTCCTAAGTCTATTAATACTGTGTTAAAATAACAATTCTCTATATAGTAGGAGTTTTTGGATCATTTAATTTTTCAGGTACAGGATTAATTAACATGGAGCTTACCGCTTTAGCTAAAAATGCCTTTTTTAAGATTTTCTTCATTCTATTCTTGGAACAAAGAGTTTTGAGATATTCAACATAAGAAGGAAGTTGTCTAATAATTTCCAATAATGGGATATTGACTTTAACTTGTTCAAATATTTTACTGATTTGTTCCATTTCTTGATCCTTAACATTTCTCATCCTATGTGGAAATGGAAAGTAATTTTCGTTTGTTAACTTCTCTTAATTTATAACATCTTTCTTTTTGATTTCATTACTGTTTTCAGATTCTTTACTATTTTGAGATTCTGTATTATCGTCTAACTCAGGATCGGCCTTGTCTTCTAGACTAGATTTTTCTTTAATTTTCTCTTTCTTTGTAAACTTGTCATTAATTTTTTCTTCTTTATCATCCTCTTTGGACCTTCATAAGTAACACCAGATCTTAATATTATACTTACATCTTTTGATTCTTCTTTTGATACATTGTCTGTTATAGGAGCATTAAAATCTTCATTTGAGTTAAGGGTGGCTAACACCTCAGATGACTCTTCTATAATTTTGGAAATAGAGTCGTTAAAAACCTCAGATGGTCCAACTGAACAATCCCTTACCAAATTTTCAGCTTCTACAGCTCTATAGAACTGATTTGGTGTGAATGTTGCACAAGTATCTATAGGTTCCTATTGGAAACTTCCATCTTGTTCAAATAAATTAGAGTTCTTTATAAATAAGTCAATGGATCTTTGAATTTTATCTAACTTCTCCATATGATTAAATGCAGTTAAATCATTATGTTGATTTTCTTCCATTACCTCAAATGGTTGTATATTCTTCTCTATATATGAAATGTTTTCTAATGAATTCACCTCTAGATAATTCTGACTTCCATTTGAGTTTACCCAATTAAAATCATTGTTTTCATATTCATTAAGCATTTCACTATCTTTCATTTTCTATATTGATTCATCATATCCATTTAGAAGTTTTTTGAATTCTTGTGATATTCTTTGCTTACTATAACTCTGATCGATTCCAGTATTAATTGGTAAATTATCTCCAAGATTTGATATACCTGTATTAATACTTTGAACACTTTGATCATCTTATAAGATTAACCAATTTGAATAATTTTCATTTTGTAATTCATTCAGTCTGTTATACTCTTCAATATTTCGTACTGTTTCATTTAGTTTATCCATTAATTGCTGGATTTGTAGTGATATATTTGATTGGTAATTTTGATTTTCGTTCATATGATTATACTTTGAATAATAATTCTACATTCCTGAATTACCATTATAGTCCCACAAATTAGAATTATCATTCCAGTTATAATTATTTTGAAAATTAACATTAAGTCCTTCTAAATCATGCTATAAAGAGTAGTCATTGAACTCCATAGGTAAATAATCTCTTCTAACATAATTAGAATAATTATAATCCTCATAACTAGTCCCTAGAATAGCAATAAGACTATGAAATATAATTTAGCAGCAATAATGCACATAAATCATATTGCAGTCCTAGCTAACACAAAAATAGCAAAAAGTAACACCAATTGCAAGAAATTAAGCAATCCTCGGCAATAGCGCCAAAAACTTGTTACTCCACCACTGACACTTGTAATTCTTTTCTTATATAAATTGTGTGTGCGAAATATTTTAATTCACTGAAAGTGCACAGGTTCAGATGTAATTAGTGTGCAAGTACAGGTTTGTCCATAGGGATTAGTTTTTGCTTGGTGTTTAGCTAAATTGGTGACTTCAATTAAGTGAAACAATTGATTAAATATCTTATAAGCAATGTCACAGTTACATTGTTCCAATTAACTACTAAGATGGTATTTAAATACCGATTGTGTTACACTTTCCAGAGGATTTTACTTCTAGATATTTAATTCTTCTTAAGCTTTAACATTATACACTTTAGTTTGCACAAAATTTAACGTACTGCACAGAAGAAGCACTTAACCCTCGAGGTAGCTCATGGGTAAACGTCTCTACCCTCAAACTTACCTGAGGGTTGTGCGATAATTGTAAATTTCAGATGTAAAAACAACTTGTAAAAGTAAGAGTGCAACATTCAACATTACAGCAAATATAAAAACATAGTCTAATTACCGTAACTAAGTTGATAAAGTGTGTGATTGTAGATTTGAGTGTAGTTGTAAAAACGTTAAGTAAAATAAAGAAAATAAAAATGGAAAGAACACCTAATGCTTCACTGTAATTCCTCCCTTCGAAACTTGCTTAGGCTAGGAACTTCTCTTTGTCTTTACTTCCGGTTGACCAAGTTGTCAATCTGGCAGGCCTTCCTTTCGACCTTGCAGTGAGATTTTGGGGCGTCAATCCGCAATTACACCAAGGAACAGAGGAGGAAGCAGCCGGTGCCGAGAGTCTCTCCTTCAAGGATACGCTTAGGTTGAGAAAAGAATAGCAAATACACTACACGAATGGTTGGAGAAGAGGAGGGCATCAATCTCCTCTCAGAAGAGATGAGTGGGTGGAGGATGGAAGATGGAGAAGATGGAAAATGCTCTGTAAATGGTGGATGAAGGAAGAAGAGGGGGGGGTGGGTTTAGTTCCAAGGCTACGGGACTGTTTTATAGATGGGAGGATTGTCAGTTTACGAGCTGGTAGTTTACGAGCTAACAGTTAACAAGGGTGTGGTGCACGTCTGAACATGTGAGATCATCTCATGCAATCCACTACTTCAGCCTGTCCATCCACGTTCTTCATGGTTGAGCTGCAGCTGAATTAATATTTAATTTTGCTTTGTTACATAATTCCTATAGTTACTTATCAAATTTCCCTATAAATACTTAAGAAATACCTTTCGTGAAATACATCATATTACAAGTGAAATAAT
>JAMKPZ010000076.1:0-66568 GCA_024699675.1 Amphibolis antarctica
GCTCCATTCCCCTAACTTTTTACCAAATGTGGGTTTTTGGGGGTCCGGGTGCCGCTTCCTTGAAGCGGCTTGCCGGCGGCAAGCCGGCTCCATCCCCCTAACTTTTTACCAAATGTTGGTTTTTGGGGGTCCGGGTGCCGCTTCCTTGAAGTGGCTATCCGGCGGCAAGCCGGCTCGATCCCCCTAACTTTTTACCAAATGTGAGTTTTTGGGGGTCTGGGTGCCGCTTCCTTGAAGCGGCTTTCCGGCGGCAAGCCGGCTCCATCCCCTTAACTTTTTACCAAATGTTGGTTTTTTGGGGGTCTGCGTGCCCCGCTTCCTTGAAGCGGCTTTCCGGCGGAAAGCCAGCTCCATCCCCCTAACTTTTTACCAGATGTGGGTTTTTGGGGGTCCGGGTGCCGCTTCCTTGAAGCGGCTTTCCGGCAGCAAACCGACTCCATCCCCTATTTAAGCATGGGGTCAAGAGGGTGATGGCGAGGGAGGTTGGTGAAGGGCTGGATCCTCAGTGCATACCGGGGATTCTCCGAATGGTTGCAACAAACCGTCTTTTGGCTCTTGGCTTGGCTGCAGGTTGTCCTCCCTGGGTTCCATGCACCTAGACAGATAGTCGAAGGCGGCCGGGTTCTAGAGACCCGGTGGTGAGGTGGCGGTCGGTTTTGGTGTCAGTTGTTACGACCCGGAAGGCGCTACAATAGCTACAGATTGTCCTGGATGGTAGTAATTCTCTGCCAGTATGACAACGACCTCCCCTTTCCATAGGAACTTAAGCATCCTATGAAGGGTGGAAGGTATGATGGAGTTTTGGTGGAGAAATGGATGGCCCAGGATGAGATTGTAGCTCGGGGGAATGTCTACTACGTGCACAGGAACCTCGAAGGCTGTTGGTCTGATGACGAGGGGAAGGACGGCCTCACCTTTGGCTTCGTGAAGAGTGTCGTCGAATCCTCTCATCACCCGGTCAGTGGGGAGCAAGTCTTGCTCTTTGATCCCCAGCTTGTGCAGGACTTGTAGCGAGCACAGGTTTAGCCCGGATTCATCATTGATCATGACCATGGGGATGCAGAGATCCTTGTATTGTACCCAGTTGTACAAGGACAGGTTATGGCCGGTCCCGACCGGTGAGAGGTCTAAGTCTAAGAAATAGACGAAGGACGGGACCGTCACCGTGGCCACCATTCCTTCTATGGCCCTGGGAGCGAGACCTTGGTTCACCTTTGCCACCTGTAGTGCCTTGAGGAGTGTTTCCCGGTGCTCGGTAGAGGACTGAAGTAGATCCCATAGTGAGATATCTACCCGTATCCCCTGCAGCTGGATTGATACGTTCAGGGGTGGCAATGACTAGGCGGCTGGTGCTGATGAGGTGGCAACCGGTACCAACGAGGTGGCAGCTGGTGGAGTAGGTGGACTGCTATCGGTTGATGTCTGGCCTGGCACTCCCAGGATGGAGATCCCTCCATGGCGCAGCTTTGGTTGATATACCTAGCCGGACCTGGTTATAGTCGTACATGTGGACGACTGTCGTGAGAATGGGATGGGAGCTGGAGAGATGACTACCTCCTTGCCCTTATGCTATTCGAAGTTAGATGCGGGTGGTGCAGTTAAGGGCAAGAATTGCTGCTTTGCTAGACGTGCTTGTACGGGTGCTAGTGTTGCAGCTGTTGGTGCGACCGTGCTGGCTGGAGTGTTGGCCGGGAACGTGAAATTGGCTGTTGAGGCCTCGGGGATTGGAGGCACTGCTGGGATGGCCGCTCTGACCGGGGCAACTGGTGAGCAGAGAATCACCTTGGGTTGGGCCAGGATGGTCATCCCTGCAGCCGGTATGGTTGTCCCGGTAGCCGGTACCACTGATGCAGCAGCCGCAGGCGCCACTCGAACGAAGAGTTTTCCTAAAGACAGGCATGGCGCCTATTGCGGTGCAAGCCATGAAGACTTCCTCCTCCTCCAGTGGTTGTTAACTGTGAGGATGGAGGACTGGAGTTGCTGGTAGTACGGCTACAGCTCCTCGAGTGTCAGTGGGTGGTTGGCCGGATGGATGAGGTTGATCGAGTTCAGCTAGGGGATCCCAACTTCCAGCGGTCGAGCCGAAGGGAGGCATTTTTTTGTCCCTTGTTTGTGTCCGGTTGGATATGTGGAAACCAGCTGCATATGCCGGAACCCCTCAAGCAGATGCCACCTTTGGGGACCCAAGAAGATAGTGTTCACCTGGGAGTTTCCCGTATGATTCGAGAAAGTCTGCTGGCTCGGCTCGGGATATATGGGAGGCTGTTGAAGCTCGATGGTTCCCGAGTTGATGAGACGCTGGATAGCCTGTCTCAGCGTCCGACAGTGGTCAGTTGCGTGGCCAGCAAATCTGTGATACTCGCAGTACTACTGCGAGTTGTACCAGATGGGAAGAATAGCTGGGGGTGGTTCGACAGGAGGGAGCATGAGCAGCGTCTGGGCCCTGCAGAACACCTGGCTCAGTGGTTCTGAGAGTGGCGTATATTCTGTTATGCGCGGCTACTGTAGCTGCAGGGGTGACTGGCGTGGTTCCCGCGGTTGCTGTTGGACAGGGTGCTGTTGGTTAGTGCCTGTTTGACCCCCATTTTGCCCCTAGTTCCTTTGACAAGAGGATACCAGGGGTGTTACTTGCCATTGCCGGTGAGCTGGCGGCTTAGGTGCGGCTGCCGGGTGTGGAGCCTTGGGCCTCCAGGGTTGTTGGTTTGGGACCGCACGGGTGGTGTAGACCAGCTGCTAAACCGGGGTGATCGCCTATGGATGATACTCCTGGGCCGGGGGGTAAACCTGCTATGGCTGGTATGGCAGTGGTGCGGCTACCACGACGGTCACGGGAGATGGCCGCGCATTGTCGTTCCTCCGGGAGCCGCGGTTGTTCCCCGAGTTGTCGCCTATGGCCGGTGGCCTGGGACGGATGCTTCCCCCAGTGTTGGCCCCAAACGGAAGGGCTGAGAATCTCCCCAACTTCAGGAATCCCACCACGTGGCTACCGGCTTTGATTAACTGGGAGAAGGTTGAGTACGACTGAATGCATAGGAGTGCTGCCAGTGACGACTGAGCACCCTATACAATCATGTCCAGAGAGTCCTCCTCAGCGAGTTTGTCCTAGATTTGGGATGCCAGGGCCCTCCACCTACCGACGTAGCCACTGAATGACTCATTCTCACGTTGGCGGAGGCAACGGAGATCCTCCAACTTGGGTGCCAGGTCCAAGTTGTACGCGTACTGTTCCTGGAACATGTACGCCAGCTGCTCCCAGGTGTAGATCTTCGTCAAATCTAAGGACATGTACCAGGATAGTGCAGGTCCTTGGAGAGATTTCTGGAACAGCCAGACAAGGAGCTTCTCCTCGTGTTGCAGTGCCGCCATGTCTCCGCAGTTGTCTCGGTGTGCACGAGGGTCACCGTGCCCATTGTATTTAACCAGTTCGGGTATCTTGAAGTCAGGAGGAAGCATCACCTCTGAATAGAAATAGAGGTTCTAGAAAGAATAGGAGGGTTCCGGTGGGCCAGACTTCATGTTCCGGAAGGATGCTTCCAGTTCGGCTATCCTTTGCAGTAGTTGCCCTTGCAGGTTCGGCATCGGGGTGGTAGCAGTGACGGTTGCCAGCTGCAGTGGTGGTAGGAAGAATTGGGCCATGACAGGAGTGGTGACGACATCATATTCTTCAGTGTGTGGCCTCTCCGGGACACAGATGGTTGGCCAAGGTGGGATTATTGAACCAATCCCTTGCTGTTGGTAGCGTGCCAATTGGTGAGCCAGGAGAGTCTGCTCAAAATGTCTCGATCGAGATGGCTGGAAGGCATCGGCCCCTCCTATGCCCTCGGTGTTTGAGGGCAGTTGGTAGGATCGGCCGGTGTTCTATGTGGGAACCAGCCTGTTACCTTCAATTTCAGTGGCCGGAGAAGCGGGCAGCGTAGGATGCGTCGTGGCATTGTCGAATGCCACAGCCGTAGATAGGTCTGGTGCGCTTGGCTGGTCTGTGGCTCCAGTAGGTACGACAATCGACCGGGTGAAGTTCGTCCTGGTGACGACGTGTGGTGGTGGGCCAAAGACCACAGACAGCGGCACAGAGGCTACCATAGTGACGGAAGGGGAAGATCCAGATGTCGCGGCAAAACCAGTGGCCATTGCTCTTGCTTGTGAGCGGGTTTGGATAGGGGGAACTAGTAGGGTCCAGAACTTGCAAGCTGCAGAGGTCTGTGAGGAGAATCTACACGGAGGATCTGCAGGGGAACCAAAGAAGGGTGATTCGGTTCAATGCATTTGAAAGCGGCTTCGCTTAGCAAATGCGATAAGTACGCTAAAAATCCTAGCGGGAAATAAAAGACTGACTATAAAGAAACCGTACGAACGAGAGTTTGAGTCACTTAATTAATAAAAGCGCAGCGAGTATCCCCAGCGGAGTCGCCAAAAATCTGTACCCTCTCTTTCAACCGGCTATCACCTGGAAGCCATGGGGTTCCACCGGCCGGGCCGGTGGATGGACTGAGGTACAAAGAATTAAAAGGTGTTTGTGTGAGCACATCACCACATGGGGTCGATGGCTCATTGAATGGAGTCGCCACCTTATTTTGGGTAGAAAATAAGGAAAACCAGATGGGGAAGTGTCATTCCACCATCGAAACAATAAAACCACAAGAATGACGTAAAATGGTGTAACACTATGCGAAATATGAGAGAACTGGATACGGGGCTCAGGGTACTGTTAGGGAAAGTGTTAGGCACCCCTAGACAGCTCAGGCAATCTCGGCCTCTTTTCGGCTCTAAAAATGGAAAACCACGACAACCAGTTCGGCCATGCCTGGCCTCATCCTGGAAGTCTTTTCGAGGCATTGGGAGGTTAGTCTTACTCCTCCTAGAGATGGGGAACCGTTGGGTCGTACATGCTCGTACGCCCGAACGGCCGACGCCAGCAAGGATGCACGTCGGCGGCATCATCCCAGAAGCCTTTCCAGGGCATCGGGAGGGTAGTCTTACACCTCCCGGAGAGATGGGGTAACGTCGGGTCGTACATGCTCGTACGCCCGAATGGCCGACGTCGACAAGGGTGCAAGCTGGCAGCGTCATCCCAGAAGCCTTTCTGGGGCATCGGGAGGTTAGTCTTACTCCTCCTGGAGATGGGGAACCGTCAGGTCCTAAATGCTCGTACGCTCGAACGGCCAACACCGGCAAGGATGCATGCCAGCGGCGTCATCCCGGAAACCTTTCCGGGGCATCGAGGGGGTAGTGTTACACCTCCCGAAGAGATATGTGGAAAATGGATAAAACACATAAAACACGTGGGGAAACTGCGAGTTTCCACGTAAAAGGACCCTACAGAGGGGTCGTGACCGAACCGAACTCGACCGTACCGAGTGGACTCACCCGACCAGGAGGGAGGCTGCCAGTACCTTCGAAAGTGTATCCAAAGGTGTACCCTCTCTTTCATCCGGCTATCACCTAGAAGCCGATGGCCGACGTACAAAGAATTAAAAGGTGTTTGTGTGAGCGCATCACCACGTGGGGCGGATGGCTCGTTGAATGGAGTCACCACCATATTTTTGGGTAGAAAACAAGGAAAATTGGATTGGAAAGTGTCCTTCCACCATCGAAACGATAAAACCACGAGAATCACGTAAAATCGTGTAACATGAGAGAACTGGATACGGCTAAAGGTACCGGCTGCCAAGTCACATCCCCCATCCCTGACTGGAGACAAAAATCCACATTCCCCGCTTGGCTAGGGCCGGCACGGGTGCATGTCGATGGCCTCATCCCGGAAGCCTATTCGGGGCATCGGGAGGGCAGCTTTGCTTCTCCCGGAAATTGGGAACCGTCAGGTCGTACGTTCGTACACCCGAGCAACCACCACCGGCAAGGATTCATGCTGCAAGCGTCATCTTGGAAATCTTTTCGGGGCGTCGGGAGGGCATCTTACACCTCCCGGGGAAATGGGAACCGCCAGGTTGTAAGTTTGTACACCCGAGCAGTAGCCGCCGACAAGAACGCATGCCGGTGGCATCATCCTGGAAACCTTTCCAGGGCATCAGGAGGGTAGACTTACACCTCCCGGGAAAATGGGAACCGTTGGGTTGTTCGTTCGTACACCCGAACGGCCGTCGCCGGCAAGGATGCCTACCGATCGTGTCATCCTAGAAACCTTTCCAGGGCATCGGGAGGGTAAACTTTCACCTCCTGGGAAAATGGGAACCACTGGGTTGTACGTTCGTACACTCGAACGGCCACCGCCAGTGAGGATGCCTGTTAGTGGCATCATCCCGAAAACCTTTCCGGGGCATCGGGAGGGTAGACTTACACCTTCTGGGAAAATAGGAACCTCCGGGTCGTACTTTCTCGTACGCCCGAACGGCCGCTGTCGGCAATGATGCATGCCGGTGGCATCATCCCAGAAATCTTTCTGGGGCATCGGGAGGGTAGACTTACGCCTCCCGGGAAAACGGGAACCGGCGGGTTGTACATGTTCGTACACTCGAACGGCCGTCGTCGGGTTGTACGTGTTCGTACACCCGAACGGCCACCGCCGGCAAGGATGCATGCCGGTGGCATCCTCTTGGAAATCTTTCCAGGGCATCGAGAGGGTTGACTTACGCCTCTCGGGAAAATCGGAACCTCTGGGTCGTACTAGCTCGTACACCCGAATGGCCACCGCCGACAAGGATGCATGCCGGTGGCGTCAACCCGAAAATCTTTCTGGGGCATCGGGAGGGTAGACTTACGCCTCCCGGGAAAATGGGAACCGCCGCGTTGTACGTGCTCGTACGCCCAAACGGCCGCAGCCGGCAAGGATGCATGCCAGTGGAATCATCCTGGAAATCTTTCCCTGCCATCGGGATGGTAGACTTACACCTCCCGGGAAAATGGGAGCCACCGGGTTGTATGTGTTCGTACACCCGAACGACCGCCACCGGCAAGGATGCATGTCGGTGGCGTTTTCCTGGAAATCTTTCTGGGGCATTGGGAAGGTAGACTTACGCCTCCTAGGAAAATGGGAACCACCGAGTTGTACGTGTTCGTACTCCTGAACAGCCACCGTGAGCAAGGATGTATGCCAGTGGTGTCATCCTGGAAACCTTTTCGAGGCATCTGGAAGGTAGACTTACACCTCCCAAGAAAACATGCCGAAATCAGATAAAACGCATAAAACCCGCTTGGAAACTCAAAGTTTCCACGTAAAAGGACCCGACAGAAGGGTCACGACCAAACCAAACTTGACCGTGCTAGGTGTATTCACCCGGCCTAGAGGGTGGCTGGCGGTACCTTCGGACATGTCTCTGAAGGAATGATACCCGGGTCCGTGCTTTGACCTTTCCCTTGCATGGGTAAGGTCTAGCATGGTCGGGGCTCGAGAAAAATGTCATAAAATCATATGTAAAACGACGAGGATGGAAGGGCTTACCTGCAGGGACTCGTCGGCGGGGATTGGAAGTCCTTGCTACGGTGCGGTGAGAGGGCATCGAGGCTCCGAGTGGCTCTCCTCCTTTAGAACTTCCGGCTGGCATCTTCTCCAAGGGGTAAAAAGCGTGCCGAGCGCCTCCCACGTCCGAACGAGCATTTTTCAAGAGGGTGGAAGCGTGCGTTTATGGGAGGGGGAAGCCCTCTTTTATAAGGGGTTACCTTCCTTCTTTGGGGGACCCGAAGATGGAAGGCGACACCAGTCTTGGTTTAATCATGTGATCCGCGTGATTGATTGATTGTGAGATTTAAGTGATTAAATCTTGTCGTATCTCTCTGATTGATTCGCCTTACCTTTCTGGGTGGTTAACCGGCAACCGCTACGTGGCAGGCGGATGCCGGTTAGTTCTATCCGGCTACTTGACGAAGGGAGAGTATGTTGGCTTAGTTGGGGGTTTTGGGGAGCCGGCTGTTGGGTTTTTATACCGGTTTGCCGGTGGCAAGCCGGCTGGTTCCCCGAACCATCTGCGCAAAGATGGGTTTTTGGGGTGCCGGCTGCTAGTTTTTTATACCAGTTTGCCAGCGGCAGGCCGGCTA
Source organism: Amphibolis antarctica (assembly GCA_024699675.1). Lineage (NCBI taxonomy): Eukaryota > Viridiplantae > Streptophyta > Magnoliopsida > Alismatales > Cymodoceaceae > Amphibolis > Amphibolis antarctica. The sequence goes on from JAMKPZ010000076.1 coordinate 7,990, forward strand.
GTTCCCCGAACCATATGCGCAAAGATGGATTTTTTTGGGGAGCCGGCTGGTTCCCCGAACCATCTACACAAATATGGGGTTTTTAGGGAGCCAGCTGCTGGTTTTTTATACCGATTTGCCGGCGGCAAGTCGGCTGGTTCCCCAAACCATCTGCGCCAATGGGGGTTTTGGGTAGCCGGCTGCCGATTCTTTTGTACTAGTGTGCTGGCGGCTAGCCGACTGCTCCCCCCTTCAAGTTCATTTAAGCATGGGGTCAACAGAAGGTACACCACTTAAGCAACATTTAGATCATTTGAATTCCATTCTGATGAAACTCAACAACACAGGTGTTACCATTGAAGATGAAGATGCAGCTCTCATCTTACTTTGCTCACTTCCTCTCAGTTATGAAAACTTTGTTTAGTCTTGTGTAGTTGGAAGAGATTCCATTACATTGGAAGAAGTGAGATCCAGCCTTCATTCAAGGGAGCTGAGACACATGGTGCAGCATGGCAGTAATGAGGCAAGTGGTTCTAGCCTCACAGCTCATCAGCAATAGAGCAAAAGTAGAAGCCAGTGGAAAGGGGGTAATAAGAACAGAAACAGAAGCAACTCCAAAAGCAAGTACTCAAAGTATACTTGCAATTACTGTAAGGAGAAGGGACACTGGAAAACAAATTGTCCCAAGTTGAAGAACAAAGGAAAGGCTACAGTGGCAGAAACAGATTTTGCATCTGTTGGTGATTTTTCTCTTACAGTTTGTTGTAGTGCCTATTCAGGTGATCAGTGGATCATGGACTTAGGAGCATCCCACCATGTGACTCCATGCACGGAGTACTTTGATACGTATGAGTAGGTGGAGGATGGCCAAGTGACCTTGGCGAATGACAATGTATGCTCCAGAGTAGGTGTTGGCACTATCAAGTTCAGGATGCAAGATGGCACGATTAGAGTTTTGGAAGATGTTTGGCACGTTCCAAAACTAAGTAAGAACTTGATTTCTCTTATGGCCCTTGATTCTAAGGCTTACAGATATTCAGGTGGAGGGGGAAAGATTAGTGTTGTGAAAGGCTCATTGGTTGTTATGAAGGGTGTCAAGTCTGGCCCCTTATACATTTTGCAGGGCACACCTATTTCTAGTTTATTTGCAATAGCTACATCAGATCAAGAGCATCAGTCTGTTATATAGTACTCAAGAATGGGTCGTTTGGGACAGAAAGGGATGTAGAGACTGAGTAGTATGGGCTGGTTTGAAGGACACAAGGTAGTTTGCAATGATATGTACAAACATTGTGTATATGGCAAGCAGAAAAGGGTGTCTTTTGGCAAAGGTCAGTACAGTTCAAAGGGAGTATTAGATTATATACATGCTGATTGTTGGGGGCCTGCACGACAGTCCTCTCATGGAGGATCAAGGTATTTTCTTTCTATTATTGATGACTACTCTCGCATGAATTGGGTTTTCTTCTTGAAACATAAGAGTGATGCTTTTGAAAGCTTTAAGCATTGGAAAGCTCAAGTAGAAAACCAAACTCATAGAAAGGTCAAATACTTGAGGACAGATAATGGTCTTGAGTTTTGCTCTCAAGAATTTAACAACTTTTGTAAAGATACAGGAATTTCCAGACATTATACTGTCAGACATACCCCTCAACAGAATGGAGTGGCAGAGAGATTGAACAGGACACTCCTTGAAAAGGTCAGGTGCATGCTATCCGATGCAGGTTTGAATAAGAATTTTTGGGCAAAGGCTGTTAACACAACTTCCTTTCTAGTTAACAGGTCTCCCTCTAGTGCTATAGATGGTAAGATACCATTTGAATTGTGGATGAACAGGTCTACTCCAAGCTCAAGATTTTTGGATGTCTAGCTTACTACCATGTGAACAATGGGAAGCTAGAGCCTCGAGCCAAGAAAGGCATATTTGTTAGATATGGTACTAGAGTAAAAGGATACAGAATATATGACATTGCATAAGGTAAAGTGATATACAGTCGTGATGTCACTTTTGATGAAAATGTTTTGTTGCAGACTACAGAAGAATTGGAAATTGCATCACCAGAAGTTGAGAATACTACCCCTGAACAGGTGGAGTTATACACACAACATCCTAGTAATATTGATCAAGTTCAACCAAAAGATAACTCATCGAGTGTTCAGGAAAACGCAGTTGTTGACCCCATGCTTAAGCAAAATTTAAATGGGAAATTACCCGGCTAGCCGCCGGTGAGCCGCTTCAAGGAAGCGGCAACCGGTCCCCAAAAACCCCAACTTGCACAAAAGGTTGGGGGAATTACCCAGCTAGCTACTGGCAAGCCGCTTCAAGGAAGCGGCAACCGGTCCCCAAAAACCCCAACTTGCACAAAAGATTGGGGGAATCACCCGACTAGCCGTCGGCAACCAACTTCAAGGAAGCGGCAACCGGTCCCCAAAAACCCAACTTGCACAAAAGGTTGGGGGAATTACCCAGCTAGCCACCGGCAAGCCACTTCAATGAAGCGGGAACCGGTCCCCAAAAACCCCAACTTGCACAAAAAGTTGGGGGAATCACCCAGCTAGCCACCGGCAAGACGCTACAAGGAAGCGGCAACAGGTCCCCAAAAACCCCAATTTGCACAAAAGGTTGGGGTAATCACCCGGTTAGCCATCGGTAAGCGGCTTCAAGGAAGCGGCAACCGGTTCCCAAAAACCCCAACTTGCACAAAAGGTTGGGGGAATCACCCGGCTAGCTGCCGGCAAGCCACTTCAAGGAAGCGGCAACTGGTCCCCAAAAACCCCAACTTGCACAAAAGGTTGGGGAAATAACCCGGTTAGCCGCCGGGAAGCTACTTCAAGGAAGCGGTAACCGGTCCCCAAAAACCCCAACTTGCACAAAAGGTTGGGGGAATCACCCGACTAGCCGCCAGCAAGCCGCTTCAAGGAAGCGGCAACTGGTCCCCAAAAGCCCCAACTTGCACAAAAGGTTGGGGGAATCACCTGGCTAGCCACTTCAAGGAAGCGGCAACCGGTCCCCAAAGACCCCAACTTGCACAAAAGGTTGGGGGAATTACCCAGCTAGTCGCCGGCAAACTGGTTTGAGGAAGCAGCAACCGGACCCCAAAATCCCCATTGGTGCAAATATTCGGGGGACCAGCCGGCTTCCGTCTGCCACGTAGCGGCTGCCGGGTAACTACCCAGAATGGCAAGCCGAATCAATTAGGGGGATATGACGGGATTTGACTACTTAAATCTCGCAAATCAATCCATTACGCAGATCGTGTAATCGCACCAAAACTTGTGCCAGCTTCCATCTTCAGGCACCCCGAATAAGGAAGGCGACCCCTTATAAAAGAAGTGGCCTCCCTCCCAAAAACCTAAGCTTTTCACCCCTCGGAGAAACCTTCATTCGGACACTGGTGATGCTCACTTCCGCCCCTTGGAGAAGACGCCGGCCGGAGGGTCTAAAGGGAGAGAGACGCTCGTGGTCCTGACGCCCATTCACCACAACAGAGCAAGGACTTCTGATCACCGCCAACGACTCTCTGCAGGTAAGTCCTTCCTCCCTTGCCATTTTACATATGGTTTAAATGATGTTTCCTGGAGCCCCGACCATGTAACACCTTTCACATACAATAGAAAGGTCAGAGGACGGACCCAGGTATCATTCCCTCGGACACACGTTCGAAGGTACCGACGGTCGCCCTCCCGGCCGGGTAAATCCACCAAGCACAGTCGAGTTTGGTTCGGTTGTGACCCTTTCGTCGGCTTCTTTTATATGGAAACTTTGAGTTTCCCAGGAAGTTTTACACGTTTTTATCTGATCTCTGCATGTTTTCTTCACTGGGAGGCGTAAGTCTACCCTCCCGATGCCCCGGAAAGGCTTCCGGGATGATGCCACCGGCAAAGATGTCGATGGTAGCCGTTCGGGTGTACAAACACGTACAACCTGGTGGTTCCCGTTCTTTCCCGGGAGGCGTAAGTCTACCCTCCCGATGCCCCGGAAAGGCTTCCGGGATGATGCCACCGGCAAAGATGCCAGCAATAGCCATTCGGGTGTACGAGCACGTACAACCCGACGGTTCCTGTTCTTTCCTGGGAGGCGTAAGTCTACCCTCCTAATGCCTTGGAAAGGCTTTCGGGATGAGGCCACCAGCAAAGATGCCGGTGGCAGCCATTCAGGTGTACGAACACGTACAACCCGGTGGTTCCCGTTCTTCACCAGGAGGTGTAAGTCTACCCTCCCGATGCCTCGGAAAGGCTTCTGGGATGACACCACCAGCAAAGTTGCCGGCGATAGCCATTCGGGTGTACAAACACGTACAACCTGGCAATTCTCGTTCTTTCCCGGGAGGCGTAAGTTTACCCTCTCGATGCCTCGGAAAGGCTACCGGGATGACGCCACCGGCAAAGATGCCGGCGGCGGCCATTCGGGTGTATGAACACGTACAACCTGGCGGTTCCCATTATTTCCTGGGAGCCGTAAGTCTACCCTTCTGATGCCTCGGAAAGGCTTCCAGGATGACGCCATTGGCAAAGATGCCGGCGGCAGCCGTTCGAGTGTACGAACATGTACAATCTGGCAGTTCAGGTTCTTTCCCGGAAGGCGTAAGTCTACCCTCCCGATGCCCTGGAAAGGCTTCCAGGATGACACCACCGGCAAAGATGGCTCACTAGGGAGACTCGCTGCGTTTTATCAATTAAGTGGCTCAAACTCTCACTCGTACGGCTCTTTTATAGTCAGTCTTTTATTTTTCCGTTAGGATTTTTAACATACTTGTCGCATTTGCTTAGTGAAGCCGCTTTCAAATGCATTGAACCATATCACCCTTCCTTGGTATCCTTGCAGATCTTTACAGACCCCTGCGATTCTTCGAGCACCGTCTCTTCACGGACCTCTGCCCTACCGGTTCCAGACCCTGCTGGCTCCCCCTATCCTGACTCGCTCACAAGCAAGAGCCATGGCTACCAGTTCCACTACGGCTTCCGGATCATCCCCTTCCATCACTACGACAACTTTTGTGGCCACTTCTCAACAGAGAAACCAGGGACAAAATGGAGATCGCACAGGCGTTAACCAACAACGCCCTGATCAGCAATAGCGTGGACCACGCCAGCCACCCCCGCAGCCACAGCAGCCGTGCATAACGGAATACACTCCACTCTCTGAATCGCTGAGCCAGGTATTCCGCCGGGCCCAGGCACTGCTCACGCTCCCCCTATCAAGACACCTCCAGCTGTTCTTCCTGCCTGGTACAATTCGCAGCAGTACTGCAAATACCACAAGTCCGCCGGCCACGCAACAGATCATTGCTGGACCTTGAGACAAACTATTTAGAGGCTTACCAACTCGGGCACCATTAAGCTTCAACAGCCTCCCGTACCCCCTGAGTCGAGCCAGCATACCTTCCCAAGTCATGCGAGCAACTCCTAGGTCAGTACTATCTTCTTAGGTGCCCGAAGGAGTTATCCGCTCGAAGGGTTCCAACCTATGCAGCCAGTTTCTGCCTATCCAACCAGGCACGGACAAGGGACAAGAAGATCCCTCCCTTTGGCATGGCTGTTGGATGCAGGAACTCCCTGGCTGAACCCCGTCAACCTCATCCGTCCAGCCGACCATCCGCCGACGCTGGAGGAGCTCCGTCCATACTACCAACAACTCCGGACCTCCATCCTCACCATCAGCGGCCACCGGAGAAGGAGGAAGTCTTCCAAGCCTACACCGCAATAAGCGTCATCCCCACCCGCAGGAAAATTCTTCGTTCGGGTGGCGCCTACGGTTGCTGCGTCAAGGGAGCAGGCCACCGGGATAACCATACGGGCTTAGCCCAAGGTAATTCTCTACTCACCCACTGCCCCAATCAGGGCAGTCATCCCGGTGGTACCTCCGATCCCCAAAGCCTCAACCGCTAGCTTTGCTCCCACGACCGACACTCTAGCCGGCTTTGCTCCCACGACCGGCACTCCAGCCGGCACGGTCTCTCCAACGACTGCAATGCTGGCACCACTCCAAGCACACTTGGCAAAGCAACAGTTCACCAAGCCCTCCCCTCCGGCCACACTCACTTCTGAACAACACAAAGGCAAAGGGATAGAACAGCCGTCCACATGTACGGCTATAACCAGGTCTGGCCAAGTATATCAGCCAAAGTCGCACCCCAGAGGGATCTCCATCCCGGGAACAGCAGGACAAACTTCAACCGGCTGCCACCTCAGCAGTACCGGTAGCCGCCACCTCAGCAGTACCGGTAGCCGCCTCCTCAGCATCGGCCACCTAGTCGCAGCCACTCCCGGACCTATCGATCCAGCTGCAAGGGATACGAGTAGAAAACTCCCTATGGGATCTGCTCCAATCCTCTATCGAGCACCGAGAAACTCTCCTCAAAGTGCTGCAGATAGCCAAAGTGGACCAAGGTCTCGCTCCCGGGGCCATAGAAGGAATGGTGGCCACAGTAATGGTCCCCTCCTTCGTCTACTTCTTAGATGTAGACCTCTCATCGGCCGGGACCAACCACAACCTGTCCTTGTACATTCGGGTACAATACAAGGACCTTTGCATCCCCATGGTAATGATCGACAATGGATCTGGGCTAAACCTGTGCCCGCTACAAGTCCTGCACAAGTTGGGGATCAAAGAACAAGACTTGCTCCCCACCGACCGGGTGATGAGAGGGTTCGATGGCACTCTTCACAAAGCTGAAGGTGAACTCGTCCTCCCCCTCGTCATCGGACCAGCCACCTTCGAGGTTCCCGTGCACATGGTAGACATTCCCCTGAGCTACAATCATATCCTGGGCCACTCGTTTCTTCACCAAAACTCCATCATACCTTCCACTCTTCATAGGATGCTTAAGTTCCTATGGAAAGGGGAGGTCATTATCATACTAGTGGAGAACTACTACCACTCGGGACAATCTATAGCTACTGTAGCGCCTTCCGGGTCACAACAACCGAAACCGGAACTGGCCGTCACCTCACCACCGGGTCTCCCGAACCCAGCCGCCTTCGACTATCTGTCTAGGCACATGGAACCCTAGGAGGACAACCCGCAGCCAAGCCAGGAGCCAGAGGATGGTTTGTTGCAACTGTTCAGAGAATCCCCGGTATGCACTGAGGATCTAGCCCTTCACCGACCTCCCTCACCATCACCCATTCTACAGGGAGGAACCTTGGAAACGGACGTTGCGTCCAACTGGTTTGTATAGGGAAAGGAGACGACAAGGTGCGCTCCTTCCCCCTCTCCTTCAACCTAGCACTGCAACACCCACCTAATGACCTAGGTGGGGACACTCCAGGCTTGCAGGTCATCAACATCAAGAAGCAAGCCTGATGGCTTCCAGGTGACTCATGCCAGAACCTGTTCCTTCAACAGTAGTGCTTGGCATCCCACGCACAAGTGCGCCGACAGCTGCGTCCTCAGTAGCCACTGACTTGGCAACCCGACCAAGTCAACCGGAGCTTGGCAATCATACCAAGTCTCTCGCTCGGCACAGCAAACAATTGATCCTCCGGGCACTAGTTAAATCAACTGAAAACCATCAACCCTCATCAGGGGCACCACATCACAGAGTCAGAGCAGCCAGCCTACTCAATCTGGGCAACCTTTTTCACAAGTAGAATACTGGCCAACATCATGGGGCAGAACTAGGGGCATTCTACCCTTCCTCTGCCACAGTCACTCAAGCAGGCAAATGTGACCGGTCTACTGCATTTCCACCCAGGACTCCATCCGGTTTCCACCTCCTGTCTACCAGGCAGCTGATTCCTCCCACCAAGACAGAACTAGGGGCATTCTGTCCCTCGTCGGAACAACAGATGGAGTCCGACGGCATGACACCTCAAGTAGATGGGTATGGCAGGTCCACCACCGTCTCCCTGAAGCACTCCCGAGGTTCACCGCTACCTCAAACCAGCAACCAGTCCACTTACCCAGCACTGAGCTGGAAGACCACGGGCACCGCTCCCACCAGGTCCATCATCCACCCCCCTTTTAGCCCAAGGGTCAACAAGTCACAAAAGACACCAATGATCCTTATCAAGAGTCTGAAGAAGAAGGCCCATGGGTCCAACCACTTGAATCTACTGGCATAATGTCTACTGACGAAATCGAACTTGTAAACCTTGGGGATGAACAACATCCAAAAGAAACAAAAATTAGCAAAGAAGTGCCCGAGCCCTACCGGCAACAGCTCCTCACACTCCTACATGAATTCGTAGAGGTGTTTGCGTGGGATTACGAAGACATGCCTGATTTGGATGAATGGGTTGCAGTCCACCGACTACCCCTCAAACCGGAAGCCCACCCTCTGAAGCAAAAAGCTCAACGAATGAGACAGGAATGGGCCCAGAAGCTGAAGGAAGAAGTCCACAAGCAGTTAAACGTTTGATTCCTCCAGCCTATCTTCTATCCAGAATGGGTGGCAAACATGGTACCCATCCCAAAGAAATACAGGCAAGTATGCATGTGTGTAGACTATCGGGACCTCAACAAAGCTAGCCCCAAGGATGACTTCCCACTACCACACATAGATGTCTTGGTAGATGATGCTGCCAAGTACAGGGTATATTCCTTCGTGGACAGATTCTTCGGATACAATCAAAACCTCATGGTACAGGAAGACAAGGAGAAAACCGCATTCACAACCCGTTGGGGCGTCTTTTGTTACAGGGTGATGCCATTCGGGCTCAAAAATGTAGGTGCTACTTACCAAAGAGCCATGACCACCCTCTTCCACGAAATGATGCATAAAGAAGTCAAAGTTTACCTCGACGACATGGTAGTGAAGGTGCGCACTCATCAGCAGCATCTCAAGCACTTAAGAAGACTATTCGAGCACCTAAGAAAGTACAAGCTCAGATTGAACTAGTCAAAATCAACATTCGGGGCCACCACTGGGAAGCTCCTCGGCTTCGTCATCAGCAAACAAGGCATCAAGGTAGATCCCAACAAGGCAAAAACAATCTTAGACATGCCTCCTCCACAGACGGAACAACAGATACGGAGCTTGCTAGGAAGGCTACAATACATCACGCGTTTCATCTCGCGCCTCATGCCAATCTGCGAGCCTTTCTTGAAGCTGTTGAAGAAAAATGCCAGCTTCACATGGACAACAGAAGGCCAAGTCACCTTCAACCACATCAAGCATCAGCTGTCCTGGCTGTCGGTTCTCGTACCACCTCACCTCGGACGACCACTTTTCTTGTACATGTCGGTAATAGCTTCCTCCATGGGCACAGTATTGGGCCAACATGACACCATCGGCAGGATCGAGCAGGCCATATACTACCTCAAAAAAATGTTTACTAAGGTAGAAGAAAGGTATGAGCTGATTGAAAAGTACTGTCTCTCGCTGGTCTAGACGGTGAAAAAGCTACGACACTACCTGGTGGTCTACCCAGTTTTGTTGCTCAACCGCCTAGATCCCCTGCGCTACCTCTTCGACCAACTAGCCTTGGTATGCAGATGCTCCTCGCGAAATTAGACATCCGGTACATATCCCAGAAATCCATGAAGGCCCAAGCCATGGCCGACCAACTGGCCCACCAACCCTTGCCAGATTACCAACCATTGGAAGATTCATTCCCTGATGAGCCCATCTTCACCATCAACAAGCCGAATCCAGACCAACTGGATCTAGACCAGCTAGACCCTAACCAACCAAAACCCCATACCTTTTACTTTGACGGAGCAGTCAATACTAAAGGTCGCGGGGTAGGGGTCGTCTTAGTGGATCCTTAAGGAAGGATGCTGCCCATAGCCAAGCGGCTTCTCTTCACATGCTCACACAATGAGGCAGAATACGAGGCCTGTATCATGGGGCTACGACTTGCACTAGAACTCTGGGTCACCCATTTGCAAGTATTCGGCGACGCCATGCTGGTAATTTCTCAAACCCTCAACAGGTGGAAAACCCGAGACCCCAAGCTTCAGTCGTACCAGGAACTCATACTGCAATTAGCAAGTGACTTCCAATTCATCCACTTCCAACACATCAACCATAAACGTAACCCATACGCAGATGCTTTGGTCGTCCTAGCCTCATGGGTAGTAGTCGCGGAAGGGCAGAACATTGCTATAGAAGTCACAACACTTCACTGACCAGCCTATAGTGAGGATGTCTACCACCTTATAGAAGTCCCTAGACAAGCCGACGCCAGACCCAGAGCTTTGCCTCTAGATAGCCGCACCAGCAACCAGCAGACTATCGACCAACACAGAGAACCAGTTCTGGCTGACAAACCAAACAATACAGATCATAGGTCCCTAGACGATAACTTGGGGAACTCACAGCAAGAGGACCGCCCATGGTATTCAAATATACAAGCCTTCTTGGAGATCGGAGAGTTCCCCCTAGAGGCTACCACCCAAGACAGACGTACGTTGTCAAAACTGGCAGCCGACTACGTCTTCAACAGGGGACAGCTCTACAAAAGATCTCACAACCAGACTCTCCTTCGATGCGTAGCCTTGCCCGAGGCATGTACGATTATGCAAGAAATCCATGAAGGTGTCTGCGGATCCCACATGAACGGGATCCTCCTGGCAAAAAAGATCATGCTCCAAGGCTACTATTGGAGCACAATGGAAGCGGACTACACTGCATACATTCGTCACTGCCACCAGTGCCAGGTACATGGAAACCTCATCCATGCGCCCCCCAAGGAATTATACAACATGGCTTCTCCTTGGCCTTTCTCCATGTGGGCCCTAGACGTGGTAGGTGAGGTCAAGCTGACAGCCACCAATGGACATAGGTATATACTGGTGGCCATCGATTACTTCACCAGGTGGGTAGAGGTAGTATCCTACAAGACAGTCACGGCAGCCACCACCTAGAAGTTCTCGTGCAACAACATCGTCACCAGGTATGGCATCCCCTTCGAGGTAGTGACCTATAACGGCACCAACTTCACAGCCAAGCAGGTCACCAGCTATCTCGAGTAGTGTCACATCTGTCACCTAAGGGCATCCCCCTACTGGCCACAGATGAACGGAGCAGTCGAAGTAGCTAATAAGACACTAGTCTAGATTCTCAAGAAGATGGTCCGAACACACAAAGATTGGCACGACCACCTCCTGTACACACTCTAGGCCTACCGGACATCCCTATAGACCGCTACCGAAGCAACTCCATACTCACTGGTATACGGGTCTGAAGCAGTGTTGCCAGTGGAAGTAGAACTTCCATCCCTTCGCATCCTCAAAGAAGCAACGGACTCCGATGATCAGTGGTCAGAATCACGCCTACTGTAGCTCAACCTCCTAGAGGAGAGAAGGTTAATAGCCTTGGACCATGCCCAGACTTATCAGCAAAAGATGGCAAGGGCTTACAACAAGAAGGTTCGTCCCCGACTCCTTACGTTTGGTGATCTAGTCCTTCGCTCCATCTTCCCAACAGGTTCAATGGGGAAATTCTCCCCAAACTGGCGTGGCCCATACGTCATCACCAAGATCCTCAACGGGGGAGCCGCTTACCTTTTTGATGAAGCCACCCAACTAGAGTTCGGCCCAAACAATTTGTCGTAGCTGAAGAAGTTCTACCCATAGAAGACGAATTCGAACGGGGATCTACGCGGCTGCTACCTTCAGATGGGCTGACAGCCAGCTTCCTGGACCGACTCCCCAAGAACATGAAAAGACGAGCTCGACCGAGGATCTACGCGACTGCCACCTTCAGATGGGTTGGCAGCCGGCTTCCTAGACCGACTACCCAAGACCAAGAAAAGACAAGCTCGACCGGGGATCTACGTGGCTGCCGCCTTCAGATGGGCTAATAGCTGGCTTCCTGGACCGGCTCCCCAAGACCAAGAAAAGACGAGTTTGACCGGGGATCTACGTGGCTGCCACCTTCAGATGGGCCGGTAGCCGGCCTCTCGGATCGACTCCCCAAGACCAAGAAAAGACGAGCTCGACCAGGGATCTACACGGCTGCTACCTACAAATGGGCTGGCAGCCGGCTTCCTAGACCGGCTCCCCAAGACCAAGAAAAGACGAGCTCGACCGGGGATCTACACGGCTGCCACCTTTAGATGGGCTAGCAGCCGGCTTCCTGGACCGGCAAAGATGCCGGCGGCAGCTATTCGGGTGTACGAACATGTACAACCTGATGGTTCCAATTTTTCTTGAAATATAAGTCCCTCGTTAAACCCATGCTTTAACGGACGTCATTTACATAGATGGTTTGTGGAACCAGCCGACTTGCCGCCGGTAAGCCGGTTCAACTAACCGGCCACCAGTTCCTCAAAAACCCATCTTTGCACAGATGGTTCGGGGAATCAGCCGACTTGCCGAGCCGATTCAAATAGCCGGCCGCCAGTTTCCCAAAAACCCATCTTTGCGCAGATGGTCTGGAGAATCAACCAGCCTGCCGCTGGCCAACCGACATAAAAAGTTTGTAGCCAATCCTCATTTTTCTGGAAATGTAAGTGTACATTCCCGATGCCCTGGAAAGATTTCCGGGATGACGCTTCCAACATGCATTCTTGTCAGCGGAGGCCATTCGGGTGTACAAACGTATGACCCGACGGTTCTTGATTTCCGAAAAGAACAGAACCACCTTTCCGAGATAAGGCCACCGACAAGCATCTGTGCCGACCTCGGCCAAATGTAACGTAAATTCTCATCTCCAGTTAAAAAGGGGGGGGGTATGACACGGCAGCCGATGTATTCAGCCGGCCGCCTCACCCATCCTTCAGTTCTTCTGTTGAGAGGTTCGAAAGGGTGACCTTCATGTCTTTCTCTCCCCCATTTATTGCCAGATCTAGTGTGAAAACCGGCATTGTTCAATCTTCGTTCGTTTTACCAGAAGGGATGAGGTTATCCCTCCCAATGCCCTAGAAGGTTTTCCAGGATGAGGCCATAGGTGGCCAGGCTAACTATCGTAGTTTTCCATTTTTAGAACCGGAGAGAGGCCGGGAATGCCCAGGCTGTCTGGGGGTGCCTAACACCTTCCCCAACAATACCCTGACCCCCATATCCAGTTCTCTCATGTTTCGCATATCGTTACATAGTTTTACGTCATCCCCGTGGTTGTGTCATTTCGATGGTGAAAGGACACTTTCCCATCCGATTTTCCTTGTTTTCTACCCAAAAATAAGGTGGCGATTTCGTTCAACGAGCCATCCGCCCCATGTGGTGATGCACTCACACAAACACCTTCCAATTCTCTATACCTCGACCCATCCGCCGGCGAGGCCGGCGTAAACCCATGGGCTTTCGGGTGATAGTTGGATGAAAGAGAGGGTACAGTAGTTGAGGAGGAAGAGGTGGAGCAACCACCACCAAGAACCATTGGCAGAGAACGTCCTAGAAGGGACGTTAGACCTCCTATTAGGTATGGCTATGAAAATTTGGTTGCTTTTGCCTTACAGGTAGCAGAAGAGGTGGAGGATTCTATTGATCCACCTACTTATGAAGTTGCATTAAAATGTTCTAATGTTGGTCTTTGGATGACTGCAATGGAGGAGGAACTGCAATCTCTCCATAAAAACAAAACTTGGGAGCTTGTAAAACGTCCAAAGGACAAGAACATTGTAGGTTGCAAATGGGTCTATAAGAAGAAAGTTGGGACTCAAGGCAACACTGGGGTGCAACACAAGGCAAGGTTGGTTTCCAAAGGCTATTCACAACGAGAAGGAATTGATTACAATGAGGTATTTGCTCCTGTTGTACGTCATACATCCATTAGAGTGCTTTTGTCTATTGTTACAGCACAGAATCTCGAATTAGAACAATTGGATGTATAGACGGCCTTCCTGCATGGTGATTTAAATGAAGATATCTGGATGGAGCAACCAACAGGTTTCATGGTATAGAATAAAGATGATTGGGTGTGCAAGTTGAATAAGTTTCTTTATGGACTTAAGCAGTCACCACAACAATGGTACAAGATATTTGATGCGTTCATTACCAAAATTGGTTTTAGGCACAGCTATTATGATTCATGTGTGTTTGTTAGAACTCTAGATGATAACACACATATTTATCTGCTTTTGTATGTTAACGATATTCTCATAGCTTCAAAGAATATTGATGTAATTCAGGAGTTGAAGGGCAGATTAAAATCTGAATTTGAAATGAAGGATCTTGGTCCAGCTAGCAAAATTCTTGGGATGGAAATCAGGCATGACAGGAATTCTGGTAAGCTATTCTTAAATCAACAGAAGTATGTTGAAAAGATCCTTAACAAATTTGGCATGGCTTCTTGTAAAGCCATTGGCACGCCATATGACAGGAATTTGAAGTTATCCTCAGCTATGTGTCCTGAATCTGAAGCAGATAAATTAGATATGCAGAAGGTTCCTTACTCTCAGGCAGTTGGTATTTTAATGTATGCAATGGTTTGTACCAAGCCTAATTTAGCACATCCTTTAAGTGTTGTTAGCAGGTTCATGTCCAATCCGGGCAGGGAACATTGGAAAGCTATGAAAAGGATATTCAGGTACTTGAAAGGAACTTCTGACATTGGTTTATTATATACTGCAGATCAGAATTGTACTATGGTAGGTTATGCAGATTCTGACTTTGCAGGGGATGTTGATAAAAGAAGGTCTTTGTCAGGCTATGTTTTCACATTTGTAGGTTCCATAGTGAGTTGGAAATCAACTCTCCAGCCTACTGTAGCGTTGTCTACTACTGAGGTTGAATATGTGGCTTTGACAGAAGCTGCTAAGGAAGGAATTTGGATGAAAGGATTGTTAGGAGATTTGTGTTGGCACACAGATAAAGTAGACATCTATTGTGATAGTCTCAATGCTATTTGTCTCTCCAAGGTCAATGTCTTTCACAATAGAACAAAGCATATTGATGTGAAGTATCACTTCCTCAAGAATGAAGACAGGATAAAGATCAAGAAGATCAACACCCGAGACAACCTAGCTGATATGTTTACCAAAGGGGTTGTGGAGAGCAACTTCAAGCATTGCTTGGTCTTACTCAACGTCTACAGTTACTGCTGACCCTTATGGGTCATGATGGCTCTCATTTGTTACAGGTGGAGCTTGATGGAAGTCAAGGTGGAGATTTGTAAAGAATGTGACTTTCATCTAGCTTGTATTTTGCTTGATTATAATTTGTAACTTGATGTACTCAAGGGCATTGTTGGATAAGCCCAAATTCACCCAAATTGAGATAGAAGAAGAAGCTTTCTTCCTTGCTTCTTCTCCCCTTGTAACCCTACCACCCAATAGTGAAAACCACCAAGAGAACCATCCGTGGAGTACCCAAGGAGAAGGGGAACCACGTAAATCATTTGTGTTTGGATGTATTGATCAAGATCGCACCTTCTCCCACTCGAAATCACAGATTCAAGAACAAGGCCTGCCGGCGACGTCGAGCTCCCCAAATCCGAGTCTTTCTTCCTAATTTCTTCTGAAATCATAGGGCTTTTGCTCGTGGAAGCACATCAGCAAGCCTTCCACTCGGTGAAGGGGGTGGCAAAGGAGCAGAAGCCTTTCAGTACAAGCTACCCTCAGATTGCTTTTTTCCAATCCTCTACCCAAGAAGGGAGCTAAATCCAAAAGCTCTTGCTTGGAAGATCAAGGAATGGAATAGTAGTTAACTCTCTATTTGCAAGTAGAAGTTTTCAGCATCAAAAAAGACCCTTTGATTTTCATTCAGCACCTTTTTATAGAAGTATGGTAGACATTTCTACCCATGTGAAGATTTTTCTTTGCTTTATGGATCAAGGGCTAGATGGTCATTTCATCTCCTAGAGAAAATCCTCTCCTACAACATGATCATAGTTGCATACTATACATGATCACATTGCAGGCTTTACCTTTAAACATGATCTTTATTTGCAAACCAAGCCACCTAAATAATTTTTTCATAGCTGTAAAAGTTGTAAGGTTGGTTCTACAGCTAATAATGTCAGCAATAATTTATAATAAAAATAATTACACACTAATAAAATAATAATAATAACATAGCTACTAAATAACTAATTTACATATATCTATAATGTCTCTTTTAAAACTAAGTTCATAATAAGTGGCTAATTTATACATTTATGCATCAATTAAGAACAAAACTCATGCAACCTTATAAATATGTAATTGACATGTAACTTAATTAAAGTCCATGATAAATAACGATTTTTACCCTAATATGCATTAATTATAATATGTAAAAATGCACAAAGTAGCACTTTACAACAAAGTGTAAGAGTTTTTCTTTGCTAAATCTAGAAAAGTAAAGAGGTGTAAATGTTGGGATGTGAAACTGTAAAATACTCAATGAAATAGTGAAAACTCTCAATGGTCGACCTTGGGAAGTAGACTAACCATGTTTTGTGGTGAATCGTTATAAAAATTTCCATATCCTTTTTATTTTCTATTTTTCACATTAAAAACCAGTTATTCACTATTCACCATCCTCTGGTTATAAGTCATATAAGACTAATTATGCTCAAAAATGCTTTCAAGATGGACGACATAATGAAGTTTTACTATGACATTGGAAATTAGAAGTGACATTTGTTAATATTTTTCTTGTAAAAAATTTTGTTTGAATCAATATAATTTAATGAAAACTTTAGATCCTAATTTTGTTGTAATCCTTTTTATAATAACAGTATTTATTATTGTATATAGTTGACAACGTGAATTTTAATTAATTTTATATATATAAGAAATACATATATATGTGATGTGATAATGTTTATTTAACGTATCTATTTTACTTATAATAAGAGATATTTTATAATTTCTAGTGATAGATATGCTTGTCATTGTAGGTATGTATGTAGTGACGATCGTAAATTGTTATTATAGATTAAGACAACGATATTCATAAACCACCACAATATGTTAGTCACAAAGTGATGGCCAGTCAAAACCATCACTACTGGCTAGAATTATTGCAGTGTTTAGCCATCCAACCAGCATAAAATCTATCTTCTTCCTGACAAAGATATTATTTTAATTGCTATATTGAAGTATATAATTCACATCAACCTTCTAAACTAAAATATATGCTTCTAATATTGATCGGTTTCAAAACTACATTGGTACATTTACACTTTTCTAATTGAAATTACCAATCTATTTACACTATAGGCACACCGTACGTACTTGTCTTTCGCATCATATATGTTGTAATTTACATGCGTGTTATACTTTTTACCAGTAACTATAGGTTATTCTCTGAGGTAAAAAGTCTACTGAGCATCATAGTCGATCATAAATGAGCAAATTGCCAAAGCTAAAACGTCCGTCAGTATCATCATTCATTTATTCAACGATCGATTTTATATATATCGTCGGATTTTACTGGCCATTTGTGCGAGGCAATAACCATCGGAAATTAGACACGTTCGAAAAAATTACCGGCCATATCTCTCCGTTTTTCCATTAGATTCTTCCACAGATATTGTCGTCAACATTACGGGTACTATCACAAGAATTCGATACTTTTTCACGTATTACTACGCACTAAGAAGAATATTTTACAAATATTACGATTGCAATCGATAGATTTTAAAATCAAAATATATATGAAAAAAAGACTTTACCATATGGGCCTGGTGTAGAGACAGAGGGAGAGAGAGAGAGGATCACAGGCGTCTGCTGCAGATCTCATGATTGAAGACCGGCGTGGAAGAAGCGATGAAGGTCCCCAAGGACCAGGCTAGCAAAGGCCCGCCGGTGTGGTCCTCGTCCGACCGACATGTGGGTGGTGGTTGGACGGCAAGTGGCCCCGACCAACCCCCATACGCTGGCTGCTGACCTCACTGCTCTTGTTTGTTTGGTTTGGATGGAAATCTCTATTTTAATTTCTTCTTAGAGAAATCTCCAGGATTTATGCTTTCCGATAAGTAGCCCATTGATAAATGTGAATCGAAATGACGTAAGATAACCCAGAGGAAAAAAACCTCGAATTTGCGATGCAAAATGTGGTCCAAACATCGATGTTGTTAGAAGAATTCGTATCTTTCAACGTTTAATGCGTGCAGCATAGGTGATGCACATTTGCTATTGGGATTTATGTATGCATCGTTCACGATCATTCATTTATTGGTCTTCCTGCTAGACATATATATATATATATTGATAGATCCCAATAATAACCGTCCATCGTTTACAGAACTTTTGGATCCGTAGTCTATTCATTTTATAATGTATTGTTGTGGAGATCGTTCTAGAAAAGAACTACACGATACGATAACATACGTTGACGTCCCAGGACTCATTGTGTTTAATTTGAGTCCTATTCGTCTCAACGTATTTATACAAAAAATTGCTAATAAATTATAGTTTGTTAGTTAAAATGAATTGAAGTTACTTACCATTACCATCATCCATGCATCTCTGTGCATATAACAGTTGCAAATATTGCTGTGTCAATTGAATTGGCTGAAGATTCTTCTTTTATTGAAAAGGAAAAGATATGCTTAAGCAACCAGCGGCCGACCCGATTCTGGAAATTGAATACAACAGCAACTTCTCATGATTCATACTCATCCAATAACGTCTCACAAAATCCAACTGCAAATGCACAACTACAGCCTCTCGCCAAATTACAAACAAATGCGTATTATTCAATTATTTACAATTAGTACCCTCCCACGCCTTCGCTTGATTTGGTGCACAAATGGTCACACGGATCACGTCTCGTTTTTCTCCACCCAAGACAACAATTCATCCGCCTCCACCTCCTCCTCGTTCCCCGTCCCACCGCCGCATGTCCGCCTACGGGCCCGTTGGGCCTCCTCCTCCCAATCCGTCGATCCCACCGCATAAAGCATGAGACCCGCGCAACACATCTGGGCTGAGAGCAGCCCAACCCATAGCCCGCGAAACCCAAGCCCAACGTAAAACCCAAGTCCAACTGCCACCGGCATCCCCACCAGATAAAACGCCCCCAGGTTTACGTTCGCAGCGTCCCTCGGCCGCGCGCTCCCACGTAGCACTCCACACCCCACCGTCTGAGGGCAATTCCCCAGCTCGCACAGCCCCACGATCGGGAGCCCCGCCCTCGTCAGCCGTAGGATCTCCTCGTCACTCGTGAAGAACCTCCCCCACCGGTCCCTGATCGCCGTCGCCAGGAACATCGACGCGAAGCCCATGACCAACGCCACCCCCAGGGACACGCGCGAGGAAGCACGTGCGCAGCGGGGTCGGTTGGCGCCAAGCTCGTTCCCCACGCGGGTAGACGCGCCCAGGCCGAGCGAGGAGGGGAAGACGTAGAGGAAGGCCGTGCTCTGGATCAAAACCCCCATGGAGGCTACCGTCGCCTTGGGGTTGGGCAGGAGCCCGCAGAACATGATCATGATCTCATACCACCACCACTCCAAGCACACCGACACGCAACTCGGCGCCGCGAGTTTGAGGATCGGGCCCCAGCCGGTCAGACACTTGGACGTCGGCTGATGCCATGCGAGATTGCAGCTGTCTCCCACCTTCGACTTGACAATGTAAACCAGGAGGAACACGAGGAGAGCGAAGTTGGACGTGGCCGTGGCCGTGGCAACGCCACGAGCTCCGAGGTCGAGGTACGACACGAAGAGCAGATTTGCGAGGATGTGGATCGTGGACGCCAAGACGGCAGCTAGGGTGATAGGATGAGTGATGCATTGGGCGCGGAGGTAGATACGGATGGGGTAGATGAAGGAGAAGGAGAACAAATCTGGGAGGGAGAAGTACAGGTAGGTCTGCGCGAGAGCTGTGATCTCCTGGTCTTGTCCAAGGGAGAGGAGAATGGTGGACATGTGAGTCCAGAGGAGGGAGATGGGAAGGGAGGAGCAGAGGAGGAAGAGGACGGAGCGTTGCAGTGTCAAAGACAGGAGCTGTTGATTGTTGGAGCCGAAGGACTGGGAGCACAGCGGCTCCATTCCAAGGGAGAGACCGTAGAGGACGGAGTAGCCGGTGATGTTGGCGAAGGCGATTGCGAGCGAGCCAGCAGCGAGCGGAAGGTTGCCGAGGTAGCCGAGAAAGAGTGTGGAGATGATGGAGCGGAAGTAGAAGAGGAGGCCCGTTACGGCAATCGGAAGGGAGAGCGACATGAGCGATCTAAGCTCGCTTGTGACGGTGCTCGTCGCATTTGAGGTACGGGTGGGCGAGGATTTGCTGGGGTCGTCATGGGGGACGAGCAACACGTAAGAATCGAGTGCAGTTTGGGGTACTGGTGACGACAGGTTTTTCTCGGGTCGGACGTCCATGGGGATTTGAGAGGAGGCCGGGGCGTGTACTAGCCTGCCGGTAGTGTTCTTCCGAAGATTATAATATGGGCTTCGCTTGTTTCGCGGGGGGGTAGCAAGGGAACATATATGGTGGCGCCGAGAGTGGTGAGAGCGGATCGAAGATAGTCAGGTTCTCTCTCTCTCTCTCTGTGTCCTAATTACCACACCATCTACTAGTTAAGATTTCACGATGTACACTTGACTGCTTCAAATTTCCGAGTTGATTGATGTCATGGATAAGCTGACAATTAAAGCAAACTAGAGGAAACGTTGCATTATTTCTATGATACGATGATTTTTGCTTTAACACGAGAGGTCCAGCGAGCGAGGTGAATAGCCCTGGAGAAGGAGTACCTTCTTCCGGGTCCATTAATTGTTGGACTGCGACAGACAGGTAGGCGGGAAGGAGACAGGCCTCTTCTCTTTCGTTTACGTTTTTACCATTTCACGTTAATTATTACGAGATCAGCGAAATGTCGTTCTACCTGATTTGTAATTGTAGAAATATTATCGTATTTATATTCGATAAATCCATGTGAGGTGGAAATGATTGTATAAATATTATGATATAATTTTTTATTTCAATTAAATCAATATAAGTACTAAAATTGCACGTCATTTCTTCTTGGGCTCAGCTTCAAACGTCCTCTCAATAATTAAAACGTAAAAAGATGATTCATTAATTCGTCAGGCACTGTATTCTTCTTTGGCATTCAATTGAAAAGATTGGATAACAACACAACTAAAACATTGGATAACGGTGATTGGCATGACCAATATGACACTTGAAAAGATGCACACATCAAATTATTATTATTATTAGTAATATTATATTAATATTAATCCCGTCGGTAGTTTTGTAGGGAGGAGGCCGGCCAGTGTTAATCGGAAGGAAAAAAAAGCAGGCGTGGTGGACATCACAGTGGACGACCAAACCTACCGGTTCCGGTGGACCCTTCACCACATGCGGCCTAATTGTAGGTTGATTGGTACCTCCGGATTACAGTGGGAGGACCAGCAAACAAGCGGAGTAGAACCCACCACGTTCTATGTCCGTCATACGATTGGTCCTGGTAGATTGATTTCGAGGTCGCAAGTGGGTTCCATTCACGTGCACGGAAACATCAGAGTTGGGCGGGAATTTTCAACATGGTCGAGAGACTTACAGGTCCACACGCGCGCACAATGTACTTTTTTACTCTTCTGCTCTGCCCCTCCGCGAATATGCATCTCCAGCGCCGCTTCAAAGGAACCAATCTGGAGAGGCACGCGCACGGGCCACAGAAACATGACCCTTGCGGTGGCTCCGGTAGCTTTTCATGGGCCTGTGCTTGCGGTCAAGGATTTTTGATTGAGTACACGTAAGACACTTTCCTCCGTGGACGTAGCAAATCCCTTCAACTACATACGTCCACGTGCATATTTAAAGATTCAATCCCCAACCTTTAGCTTTGTATCAATTCCTAAAATAATATTGAATATGTACACCTTCTTCTTGAAGAAATTCAAAGACATTTTTGTCACGGATTACCAAGTGTAGAAATGACCTCCAACACGTGCGAGAACACCTAACAGGCAGGTGATGCGGTGCGTATGATCCAACTTTCTTTTCTCTGCACTAGAGGTTGTGAAGTTGCATGGGTTGCCATGCACGCGGCACGTTGTGGAAGATATATTAATATCATGGAACATCAGATTCAGTCATACATGCCCATTACGCACCCAATAACGGAGAGAAAACTGAAAACTCATGCATTAGTGGACGACAACAATAAAGAAGAATTTCAATAGATAAAATCATACGTCATTGAATTGGAATCTATATATTTGAACTAAGTAGTCAATTAAAAGAGATTAACTACTTCTCCAACTGGTACTATTAGGCAAATATTATTACATATGTCATCTAATCATCATATATATTTGTAACTCTTCAACTTTTTTGATAAACACATATTGCTTTGAAGTTCCTATTAAACAAATACATTCTAGGTCATTATCATCTCAACAACAACCACTTTATGAGGTGAATTAATAAGTAAAATATATGTTGTTTGTGATTATTTACATTACAGTTAATTGTTAAATGTTTTTTAGTAGATACAATATATTCCATGCAAAATTACAAATGGGCTAGCTAAAAGGATATGTTATTAAGTGAATATCTAAATAAAGAATTTGGGGAACTCCTTTAGGTCCAGATAGTTTGAAGTTGTGATCAAAGTTGTTGTAAATCCTAATGCACCCTTATTATGACTATATTGAAGAAATAAAAGAATTGGAGGTGTAATAAAAAGCAATATTGCATGGTTTTAGGGATTGGTAAGCACATTCGTAGTTCTTATAATTTATTACTGAAAATATGAATGATAATTATTTTTGTATTATTGTTTATAACTGTTGAAGGTGAAACTCAACGATGTTGATTAAATTAAGGTAAAATATTGTTTTTAACTATTATCATTTTCTTTTAGCTTCTATATAGCCCTTATGCTTATTAATGAAAAAATCAATTTCACCTCAATTTCATCATGTGTTTCCACATAATCTATTAAATAGTTCAAATTATTTACATGAAATATCAACCAATGTAACACAAAAGATTATCACAAGTTTTTAATGTTTTCATGTGCATGAATTCGTGCAAATATATTGGAATTGACAAATCAAAAAGGTATACTGTAATGTGATTTTTCTCGCACAACAAAATGAGCCATGCCTCTTGCTCATAGAACACTCCAAACTAGGCCCGTGGGATTAAAGAGGACAAGTTGGGCCCTCGAAAAACCTAAGTGAGTTAGATTAGGGTGAATAGGCCTTTAGGGCTCAAGGAGGAGTCGTTACTTAGCCTCATTAAGATTAAACTAGAAAAATCTATATGATGTATGTTTGCATCAAAGTGACACTGTATTTAAAGGATAAGACCTATTAGGGTCAAACTAAAGAGTCCAGAATAAGCTTTTCGTGTATGTATGGGGAAGGTGTTAGGCACCCCACATGCCCAATTTATTGGCATTTGTGCATTTGGGCATATGATGCATTTGTGCTATTAGGTGCTAGTCTATATGATCCATTTGTGCATTTTATGTGCAAATTAAATGTGTGAATTTGGGTTTTAGACCCTGTAATGTGGGAAAAATTACAAAGCAAAGAAAATCAACTTTGTGAATTTTATGGAGTTGCTACTTAGTTTATTTAAGGAAAAACTAAGAAAACCCTAAGATTCTAAGTAAGCACTTCGAGTATAAGTTGGGAAGGTGTTAGAGAACCAACTTGCCTAGCAAAAAAGCTAGCCTCATATCATTTGAATTGGTTCATTCAAATTACCTAATTTGCAATTTGAATATATCCTATTACATCATGGAAATGGCATAGAAATAAAAGAAAGAAGAAATAAGAGAAAGAGATGGAAATGAATGAAAGGGACACAAGAGAGTCTAACCTGAATTTTACATTGATGCAAAAGGGACAATTACAAGTAAAGAAGAATAAAGTTCATAAGATTCCATAGTAGTATTGAGAAAATACACTTGATTACAATTTTACAACACAAAAACAATCCACACAATATGTACATAACAAAAATTATTAAATGCTCTTATAACTTCTATAATATCTTGACATCCTTGGGTGATTTAGCAATATCAAGCTAAACTTTCAAAGAAATATGCAGATTACCATAATGATTCAACTCGACATGCAAAGTGATTCAAGAATTCATGTATTACGACTAAAAACTAACAATCAAGAGTTTGAGCATCATAAAGAAATTGCGATAAATAGTATGTATTTTCATGTTTTTCCCCTAGTTCCAGTAAAAATAGTAAAAAAATTAAGTTTGTTTCAACAAGAAAGGCACAAACAATCAAAAGTGCAAACAATCAAACATTCATGCATGCAATCATTTAAGAAATCACTCAAGAATTAATCAATTTAGGGCATCAGGAGTTGGATTTAGCATGAAACTAGGGTTTCAGTAAGGAAAACTTAAAAATGAGTTGAATCAGAGAGGTAGTAGGGTGAACCTACATGTAGGAATCATTGGAAGTGAAAGGTCACTATAGAAGTTGCATACAGGTCACTAGAAGTTGAAAGCATAGGAATTCAGCCAGTTGCTAGAGTCAGAAGCTCGAAGGAAGCTAGGGAACTCAAGCATGAAGAGAGGCTCGGGGTTCAAAATGCTAAGGATTTGGCTTAAGTCGCACTTAATGTTACTTATAGCCTTGATTAGTCTTCAACAACCTTCCAACCAACCCTATGTGGCAAGCTTTCATTGGGCCATGTAAAATAGTTATGTTATAAAAAATATTGCAACTAGAAAGTTGCTTGCCTCAGTATCTAATTCATAATAGAAGGACCAACATTCAGAAGAGAAAGGACACAAGGGTTCAAGAGAAAGGCACTAGGGCTAGCGAAGAATCAAGTTTGAACATTCCGAACCAAGGTTAGGAATCTAGAACTAGCTATCAAAGAAAATGAGGCTGGCCCATGAGATACAAGAGAGTTCAAACATTCTGGACCACACCGAGAGTTCTTAGGTCAACTATTGAAAAAGAAACTTCTAGCCTCAAAAAAAACTAAAACCAAACCCTAAAATCGTATGGACCAATTATAATCACCCCCAAAACATGAGAAAAATACAAGCATCTAAAAAATTACAAATCAAGATAACAAATCATATTCTAGACCATGCTTCGAAAAACCCTGTCCTAACAGATATTTTGGAGTACTGCTAATTGTCATAATGAAACATGTTTCGATTGATGTTCCAAAAACCCTACCTCAATAGAGTGATAAAATCATTATAATAGTGGGGCTAATCATTATAACAATTTATAGAATATTAATTTTATGATTTTTTCAAGGCAAAATCTATTAAGGGGCCATAGCATTGTAAATTTGGGGTGTCAACAAATGCCCTTCCTTAGATGAAGTTGTGGGTTAAGAACCGAAAACTGAAATACAAGGTTGAAAATGCACCAAATTTGCAATCCATGCCAAAACCAATATTTAGAAATTAAAATCAAGTGCTTGCACCAATGTACTGAAACCACAATTTATCACCCATATGAGAAGTTAACATAAAAATGAATAAAGGAGAATTGTTACTAAAACCAAAAGCACAACAACATAGAAGCAAACTACCACTCTACAAATAGGGGAACACTGAAGCAAAGGAAACTTAAAACTATGAAAAGGGAAAATCAAATGAATCAAACAACATACAAAATGGGGAATGCATAAGAGTAAGGAGTAAGGAAGAAGTGGCTTGTCATGAAAGAAAATGATCGATTACATGGAGAAAAGAGAGGGTACAAACACTAGAGGATTCTATAAAAGAAGAAGAGAAACTGGTGTTGAGGTGTAAACACACAACCAAGGAAGAAATGAAAATAAAGAGGAGGAGAAATGGGTGTTGAGGTGTAGACCCCTTATGAAAGTAGATATGAGATGGAGAAGAGGTGGGGGTTGAGGTGTAGACCCCCTACCTTAGGAATTAAAATGAAAAGAGAAGAAGGGAAATAGGGGTTGAGCTGTAGATCTCCTACCTTAAAAATTAAAATGAAAAGAGAAGAAGGAAAATGGGGGTTGAGGTGTAGACCCACTTCCTTAAGAGATGGTAAAATGAAAGAAAGGAATAGACATGACTCTCATTTAAAAGGAAAATAAACCCTTTGCTTTGGAACAAGGTATTGGAATTCCTATTCAAAGTTTTAATATATCATTCACACTATGAAAAGTATCATATCTATTTACAAAGCAAAAATTCTCATGCCAGTTGTTAAGGCTGCAAGGAGTGGAGATGGTCTTCCACCAAAATGTAGGCGGTAGCCGGGTCCATGAGGTGGCAGCCGCGTTGAAGCAACCGGGTGCTCATGTGTTAGGTTGCAAGAGTGAAGGGGCCGAGTTTCCGCTAGAAGACAGGCAGCTACTAAGGTCATACGGCGACAGCCGAGGTTGCGTAGAGTGCAGGAGCGAGAGCGAAGAACCTTAACCTTACGACCTTAAGTCTACGACCATAAGTATACGGCCTTAAGTCTACGGATTGACATATAGCTACGAGAGGTGAGAGCCAAAGTCTAGTGGAGCGCGAGTATGACTCAACCGGTAGGGCGATAGCCAACCTAGAAGAACCGGCAGCTAGGTCAGCCCAGCGGCAGCCAGTTGAATGATAGGTGTGACCAAAGATGGGTCGCAGGCAACTGCTGGTCTGGTAGTCGGGCGATGTCCATGCAGCTATCGGGTGGCGATATGCTCAAGGATGGCGATACGCTCAAGGCTGGCAATACGCTCGATGTTCCAAATCTTGAGTTCCCATCTATGTTACTATATATGTATGGTGTAATTTGTTAAATATCGTATGCTGCTTGTAAGAGTGAGACTGCTGTAACAAAGGAGGTGTCGACGCAAGGAGAAGAGAATCAGCACCCCATGGAGTAGGCCATTCTACCGAACTATGTAAATCTTTACGTCTTCTTCTTCCTTCTTCTCCCTCCTTCCTTCCACCAAAACGTTACTGTGAGAGAGAGAGAGAGAGAGCTCGTGTTCTGTCATCGGTAATCAATGGGAGGAAATGCACACAGTTGCGATGCATACAGGTAGGAGAGTGTCGACAATCGTGTCGTGGGACGCGAAAGTGCGAATCATTTTCCCAACAACTGGTATTAGAGCTTCTAGGTCGAGTGGGAGTAGCAGAGAACACGAAGCAAGTTTGCAGTTACCAGTGGAGGACTCAACTACCGGGCAGAACCAGTCGGCAGCCGGGTGAGCAGAGCAGGCGTCTAAAGGAGAGTGTAGTTTGCAGTGGTGACCATTAGGAGTAGACGACACCCAACAGTAGAAGTGGTAACTGGGTGAGCAGAGCGACATTCGGAGGAGTGTGACACTGGGAGCAGGCAGTCATCAGGAGCAAACGACATCCGGTAGGAGAAGAGGCAGTCGGTTGTAGGGAAGTGGTAGTCGAAGTGTTTCATCCAGAATCCCGGAAAGGTGAGTGATGGCAGAGGAGAGGAAGCTCGATGTTGACAAGTTTGACAGGAGAGATTTCAGGTTTTGGAAAATGCAAATGAAGGATAATCTATACCAGAAGGATCTCCATCAGCCATTGTCAGGACGAAAATCAGAGAAAATGGAGCAGGAGCAGTGGGAGCTTTTAAACAGAAAAGCTCTAGGGCTAATCAAACTTTCACTGGCAAGGAATGTGTTGTTCAATATTGCCAAGGAAACCACGACGGCTGGAGTCATGTGGGCCCTATCCAACACGTACGAGAAGCCGACGGCTTCCAACAAAGTGACAAAAACGTAGTCTTTGAGAGGCAGTCGGGTAGGACGACATCTGGTAGGAGAGAAGGCTACGGTCGAGACTGAAGCCAAGAAGGTGGTTTGTGTGAAAGACGTAGTCTTTGAAGAGAAGCAATTATACAAGCACAAAAACGAAGTGACAGTTGAGAGGTAACTAGGTAGCACCAACCAGAAACTAGTTGAAGATAGTTGGCAACCGGTAGTCCAGAGTTGGCCTCAAACTGATGGAAGCAGGGACCCTTACAAGTCCAAGACGAGCAGGAGAGGGAGCCAGTAGGAGACAACCGAACTCTCAGAGAATAGAATGAGCAGATCCAGGAGACTAGTGGAGGGTCTGCCGAAGGCTCGGATGCAGAGTTAACTGAGAGGAAGTTGGGTCATTTAACTCGGCGACCAGTTGAAATGGAGTGGCAGCCAGAAAAAGAGAGCCGGATGATGACACCTGAACCCAGAAGATCGACAAGGGTTTCCAGGGCTCCAGATAGGTACTCACTATCTACCAACTTCTTACTTTTGACAGATGACAGTGAGCCGGGTAGCTACCTCGAGGCAATTGAAGCGGTAGATGCAAACTAGTGAGAGTCAGTCATGAGGGAGGAGATGAAGTCCCTAGTAAGAAACAAGACATGGCAGTTGACTCGGTTACCCAAAGGGAAGAAGGCGCTTGGCAGCAAGTGGGTGTTCAGATTGAAAGAATAGCCGAATGATAGCAAGAAGTATAAGGCCAGACTCATTGTCAAGGGTTTTCAACAAGTTCAGGACATCGACTACATGGAGGTGTTTTCTTCGATAGTTAAGATGACCATGATGAGAACCGTCCTGAGCATAGCAGTAGCCAAAGATTTGTTCCTGGAACAAATGGACGTGAAGACGGCATTTCTTCACGGAGATTTGGATGAAGAGAGATCTACATGTGGCAACCGGAAGGGTATGTGGAAGCTAGCTGGGGAGTCGAACTAGTCTGCCAGCTATAGAAGAGCTTGTACGAGTTGAAGTAGGCACACAAGCAGTGGTACAAGAAATTTGATAGCTTCATAGGTACCATGGGCTTCAACAGATGCAGTGTAGACTATTGCTGTTACATAAAGAGGATGAAGGGGTCCTATATCATTCTACTGATCTATGTAGATGATGATGATATGCTGATTACAAGCTCCAGCATGGAGGAAATCTAGAAGCTGAAGGGTAAGCTGAGCTAGAAGTTCGAGATGAAGGACTTGGGGGAGGCCTAATAGATTCTCGGGATGTGGATCATCCTAGACAGAGTAGCTGGCACATTGAGGTTAAATCAGGAGAAGTACTTGGAGAAAATATTTAGAAGATTCAATATCTCAGATGAGAGGAAGACAAATCTTCCTCTGGGGCCCACCTTGTACCCTCTCTTTCATCCGGTTGTCACCCGGAAGCCCACGGGTTTCCACCGGCCCCACCGGCAGATGGGCCGAGGTACAGAGAATTGAAAGGTGTTTGTGTGAGCGCATAACCACGTGGGGTGGATGGCTCATTGAACGGAGTCGCCACCTTATTTTTGGGTAGAAAACAAGGAAAACTGGATGGGAAAGTGTCCTTCCATCATCGAAACAATAAAACCACGGGAATCACGTAAAATCATATAACATGAGAGAACTGGATACGGGGCTCATGGTACTGTTGGGGAAGGTGTTAGGCACCCCTAGATAGTGTGGGCATTCCCAGCCTCTCTCCGGCTCTAAAAATGGAAAACTACGACAGTCAGTCTGGCCATTCATGGCCTCATCCTGAAAGCTTTCCAGGGCATCAGGAGGGATAACTTTATCCCTACCAGTAAAACAAACGAAGATTGAACACTACGGGGTTTCGCACCAGATCTGGCGGTGAATGGGGGGGAGAGAAAGACACAAAGGTTACCCTTACCAACTTCTTAGCAGGAGGACTGAAGGTCGGGTGAGGTAGCTGGTGGGGCCATCGAACAGCCGGCTGAATATACCGGCTGCCATGTCATATCCCCCCCTTTTTGACTGGAGATGAGAACTTACATTACCACTTGGCTAGGGCCGGTACAGATGCATGCCGATGACCTTATCCAGGTAGGGCATCTTCACTTCTCCGGAAATCAAGAACCGTCGGGTCATATGTTTGTATACCCGAACGGCCATCGTCGGCAAGGATGCATGCCGGAGACGTCATCCAGGAAATCTTTCCGGGGCATCGAGAATGTAGACTTACATTTCCTAGAAAACGGGGACCGGCTGCCGGTCTTTTATACTAGTTCATCAGCGGTAGGCCGGCTGGTTCTCTGAATTATCTGCGCAAAAATGGGTTTTCAGGGAGTCGGTTGCCGGCCATTTGTGCCGGCTTGCCAGCAGCAGGCCGGCTGATTCCCCGAACCATCTATGCAAGGATGGGATTTCGAGGAGCTGGTTGCCGGCTATTTGTGCTGGCTTGCCGGCGATCGGGAAATGGGGTTTGTTAAAGCATGGGGTTAGGAGAGGACTTAGACTTCCCAGGTGACGGGAACCACCGAGTTATATTTTCTTCGTACACCCGAACGACCGCCACCGGCAAGGGTATATGCCGGAGGAGTCATCCCGGAAATCTTTCCGGGGTATCAGGAATGTAGACTTACATTCCCGGGAAACGGGAGCCGCCAGGTTGTACTTCTTCGTACACCTGAAAGGCCGCCACCAGCAAGGGTGCATGCTGGCGGCGTCATCCCGGAAATCTTTCCGTGGCATCGGGAATGTAGACTTACATTTCTCGGGAAAAAGGAACCGTCAGGTTGTACTTCTTCGTACATCCGAACGGCCGCCGTCGGCAAGGGTGCATGCCGGAGGAGTCATCCCAGAAATCTTTCCGCAGCATCGGGAATGTAGACATAGATTTCCTGGGAAATGGGAACCGTCGGGTTGTACTTTTTCATACACCCGAACGGCCGCCACCGGCAAGGGTGCATGCTGGAGGTGTCATCCCAGAAATCTTTCCGGGGCATTGGGAATGTACACTTACATTTCCCAGGAAACGGGAACCGCCAGGTTGTACTTTTTCGTACACCCGAATGGTCGGTGGTGGCAAGGGTGTACGCCGAAGGTGTCATCCTGGAAATCTTTCCGGGGTATCGGGAATGTAGACTTACATTTCCTGGGAAACGGGAGCCGCCAGGTTGTACTTCTTCGTACACCCGAACGGCCCCCGACGGCAAGGGTGCATGCCAGCGGCGTCATCCTGGAAATCTTTCTAGGGCATCAGGAATGTAGACTTACATTTCCCTGGAATCGGGAACCACCGGGTTGTACTTATTTGTACATCCGAACGGCTGCCGTTGGCAAGGGTGCATGCTGGAGGCGTCATCCTAGAAATCTTTTCGGGGCATCGGGAATGTAGACTTAGATTTCCTGGGAAACGGGAACCGCCGGGTTGTACTTTTTCATACACCCGAACCGCCACCGTTGGCAAGGGTGCATGGCGGAGGTGTCATCCCGGAAATCTTTCCGGGGCATCGGGAATGTACACTTACATTTCCCGGGAAACGGGAACCGCCGGGTTGTACTTTTTTGTACACCCGAACGACATCGGGAGGGTAGACTTACGTCTCCCGGAAAGGCATGCAGGGATTTGGTAAAAATGCGTAAAACCTGCCGGGAAACTCAAAGTTTCCTTGTAAAAGGAGCCGATGAGAAGGTCGCAACCAGGAATGTAGACTTACATTTCCCGGGAAATGGGAATTGCCGGGTTGTACTTATTTGTACATCCAAACGGTCGCCGTTGGCAAGGGTGCATGCTGGAGGCGTCATCCTAGAAATCTTTTCGGGGCATCGGGAATGTAGACTTAGATTTCCCGAGAAACGGGAACCGCTGGGTTGTACTTTTTCATACACCCGAACCGCCGTCATCGGCAAGGGTGCATGGCGGAAGTGTCATCTCGGAAATCTTTCCGGGGCATCGGGAATGTACACTTACATTTCCCGGGAAACGGGAACCGCCGGATTGTACTTTTTCGTACACCCGAACGACATCGAGAGGGTAGACTTACGTCTCCTAGAAAGGCATGCGGGGATTTGGTAAAAATTCGTAAAACCTGCCGGGAAACTCAAAGTTTCCTTGTAAAAGGAGCCGGTGAGAAGGTCGCAACCAAATCGAAATCGACCGTGTTGGGTGGATTCACCTGGCCGGGAGGACAGCCACCGGTACCTTCAGACGTGTTTTTGAAGGAATGATACCCAGATCCGTCCTCCAACCTTTCCCTTGCATGGGGAAGGTGTTACATGGTCGGGGCTCGAGAAAGACATCGTGAAAACGTACGTAAAACGACGAGGATGGAAGGACTTAGCTGTAGGGAGTCGACGACGGTGATCGGAAGTCCTCGTTCTGGTGTGGCGAATGGGCGTCAGGGCTTTGAGCATCTCCCTTCCTTCAGAACCTCCAGCCGACATTTTCTCCAAGGGCTGAAAGTGTACCGTGCGTCTCCCGCATCCGTACGATGGTTTCTTTGAGAGGTGGAAGCCTGCTGAATGGGGTGAGAGGCCGCTTCTTTTATAAGGGGTCGCCTTCCTTCTTTGGGGCACCCAAAGATGGAAGTCGGCATGAATCCTAGTTTGATTATGCGGTCTACGTAATTGATTGATTTGCAAGATTTAAGTGATTAAATCCCATCGTATCTCCTAATTGATTCAGCTTGCCTTTTTGGGTAGTTACCCGGCAGCCGCTACATGGTAGTCAGATGCCGGTTAGTTCTATCTGGCTACTTCACGAAAGGGGAGTATGTTGGTTTAGATGGGTTTTTGGGGAGCCAGCTACTGGCTATTTGTACCGGCTTGCCGGCGGCAGGCCGGTTGGTTCCTCGAACTATTTGCGCAAAGATGGGTTTTTGGGGACTTGGTTGCCAGCCATTTGTGCCAGCTTGCTGGCGGTAGGCCGGCTGATTCCCCGAACCATATACGCGAGGATGGGTTTTCGGGGAGCCGGTTGTCGGCTATTTGTGCCGACTTGCCGGCGGCAGGCCGGCTGATTCCCTGAACCATCTATGCAAGGATGAGTTTTTGGGGACCCGGCTACCGGTTGTTTGTGCCAGCTTACCGGTGGCATGCCAACTGGTTCCCCGAACCATCTGCTCCAATGGGGTTTTGGGGAGTTGGCTGCCGGTCTTTTGTATCGACATGTCGGCGGCTGGCCGGCTGTCCCCCCCATTGAAGTTTGTTTAAGCATGGGGTCAATAGAATGCCCCTCCCTAGGCGAGGTTGTATGACCTCGGGGGATGGAGACTGACATCCTAGGGTTGAATGACCCTCCATGTGTGAATGGTAAGCCATGCGAGATTTCACACTTTGTGAATCATCTATCATTGGTTATGGAATGGAGTCGGACTTACACTCTCGGTCACTTGACCGAGGGATGCCATGTGTTAGCCAGCTGGTTGTACGGCAGCCACCTTGTGGGTGTCGGCAACCAGGTGACGAGGTGGAAAGCGTTTGTGTACCGTGTCTAAAGGTTGTGTCAGTGTTGTGTTGTACTTTCCCCACGTCTTAGCTCTTAGCCGGCCAGTTACGTGACAACCACTTCGTGGGAGCCGGCAACCGGGATGTGACGTGAAAGCTTCACGTGTTTCTTTTTCGAAAGCTGTTGATGTAGTGAATAGTCACATCATACTTTTTGGCAATGTTACATTCCGGCCAGCTGGTTACGTGGCTGCCGCCTAGCGGGAGCTGGCAACCAGCTAATGACATGGACGTTTCACGTGCTTGCTTTTCCAATGGCTATGGTTGATGCAGTGAATCGTTACATTGTACCTTTGCGATGTTACATTCTAGCCGATTGGTTATGCGGCTGTCGCTGCTGGCAATAGCCTGGTGACATGGATGTTTCACGTGCTTGCTTTTTCAAAGGCTGCGGTTGATGTAGTGAATCGTCACATCGTACCTTTGCGATGTTACATTCTGGCCGGCTAGTTACGTGGCTGTCGCCTTGCAGGAACCGACAACCGCCTGGTGATGTGGACGCTTCATGTGCTTGCTTTTTCAAAGGCTGCGGTTGATGCATTGAATCATCACGTCGTACCTTTGTGATTCCACTTTTCCAGCCGGCTAGTTACGCAGATGGCGCCTTGCGGGAGCCAGCAACCGGCTGGTGATGTGAATGTTTCATGTGCTTGCTGCAGCTTTCTTGATTTTTGTTCATCTTTTTCAGTTTCCGTGCAACTTTCTCGGTTCCCGTGCCATGACCATACCTTTCCAAAGTTGTCAGGAATCGTTTCAGCTTTCTCAATTTTTGTGCAACCAGTTTTTGAACCGGATGTCACCTTGGGTTAGCTGGAATCTAGGTGCCATGTTTTCTATAAATAGAGGGTGAGGGCGTTCGAGATTTCTTCACCTCCTCTCGATTTCACTCTTCGCTTGAGCTTTGCCCCTCGATTTTCTTCCATCCTTCATCTATCTTTCACCACCAGTATGCCTCGCACAAAGAATATCACAGGGCATGTTCGACAATCGGCTTTTGGGGCCGTGCAACAATGGCTTGATCTTTTACCGTCAACATTAAAGAACCCGCCAGTGGGGGAGCTCGTGTGTCCTGATCGGGCTGAATCTACCCGTCTGTCTGTCTTCTTCAAACTTACCAACCACGGCTGTGATGCCTCTTCGGCTGAGGCTATGTCCCAGTGGTGGCTGTCAGAATGGCAGTGAGACTCCGGTGCCTCCATTTCTCGTCTGCCAGTCGGCGGAGCAGAAGGCGAGGCGTCGGCGGAGGCCCCTCTCCAGAGTTTGCGGCATCGGGTGCACCATAAGATGATGGTGAACCGGCAATGGTGCCTTGCCGGGACTTCATCTATGCTGTTGGAAGTCCCCGAAGCATCCCTCCAGACGCCACCAGCAAAGCATCCCTCCCGATGCCCTGGAAAGGCTTTCGAGATTAGGCCACTGGCATGCATCCCTACCGACACTAGCCATCCAGGTGTATGAATATGTACACCCTGATCATTCCCAATTGCCAGGGGAAGCAAAGTTGCTCCCCTGATCCCCTGGAAAGTCTTCCAGGATGAGGCCAAGTTTGGCCGGTAGAAACCCATGGGCTTCCGGGTGATAGTCGGATGAATGAGAGGGTACAGATTTTTGGCGACTCTGCTAGGGAGACTTGCTACATTCTTATCAATTAAGTGGCTCAAACTCTTGCTCGTATGGCTCTTTTATAGTCAGTCTCTTATTTCCTGCTAGGATTTTTAGCGTACTTATCGCATTTGCTAAGCGAAACCGCTTTTAGTGCAAATTCTCCTTGTAGACCTCTATAGCTCGCAAGTTCCGGACCCCACTGGCTCCCCCTGTCCAAACCCGCTCACAAGCAAGAGTAATGGCCATCGATTCCACCACAATGTCCGGATCTTCCCCTTTTATCACTACGGTAGCTTCTGTGCCACTATCCATGGTATTCGACCCACCACCACCTGTCATCACTAGGACGAACTTCACCAGGCCAATCGTTGTACCTGCTGGAGCTACGAATCAACCCAGGGCGGTAGACCTATCTACGGCTAGGGCATTCGACAATGTCATGACACATCCTGCGCCACCCGCTTCTTCAGCCTCTGGAACTGAAGGTAACAAGCCAATTCCCACATGGTACACCGACCCATCCTACCAGTCGCCCTCAAACACCGAAGGCATAGAAGGGGCTGACACCTTCTAGCCACCCTGACTGGGACATTTTGAGCAAACCCTCCTGGCTCACCAGTTGACGTGCTACCAACAGCAAGGGATTAGTTTGGTAATCCCACCTAGGCCAACCATCTGTGTCCCAAAGATGACACATGCTGAAGAATATGACGTCGTCACCACTCCTGTCGCGAGTCAATTCTTCGAGCTGCCACTACAGCCAGCAACCACCAATACTGCAGCCCCGATGCCGGATCTGCAAGGGCAACTACTACAGAGGATAGCCGAACTAGAGGCATCCTTTTAGAACATGAGGTCCAGCCTACTAGAACCCTCTTGTTCCTTCCAGAACCTCTATTTCTATTCGGAGGCGATGCTCCCTCCTAAATTCAAGATGCCTGAATTGGTTAAATACAATGGGCACAGCAATCCCCACACGCACCTCTGGGCCTACTGCGAAGACATGGCGGCACTGCAACACGAGGAGAAGCTCCTCGTCTGGCTATTCCAGAAATCCCTCCAAGGACCTGTACTGTCGTGGTACATGTCCTTGGACTTGACAAAGATCTACAGCTAGGAGTAGTTGTACCCTCTCTTTCATCCGGCTATCACCCAGAAACCCATGGGTTTCCATCGGCCCTGCCGGTGGATGGGCTGACGTACAAAGAATTGAAAAGTGATTGTGTGAGCACATCACTAGGTGGGGTAGATGGCTTGTTGAACGGAGTCACCACCTCATTTTTGGGTAGAAAACAAGGAATACCATATGGGAAAGTGTCATTCCACCATCGAGATGATAAAACCACGGGAATCACGTAAAATCGTGTAACATGAGAGAACTGGATACAGGGCTCAGGGTACTGTTGGGGAAGGTGTTAAGCACCCCCAGATAGCCTGGGCAATCCTGGCCTCTCTCCGGCTCTAAAAATGGAAAACCATGACAGTCAGTCCGACCACACATGGCCTCATCCTAGAAAACTTTCCAGGGCCTCGGGAGGAATAACCTTGTCCCTTCCAGTGAAAACAAGTGAGGGTCGACCAATGCAATGAATCGCATGGGGTCCGATGATAAATGGGAGAGAGAAGGATACAGCGGTCACCATTATAGACCGTTCGATTGAAGAGCTGAAGGTCTGGTAAGATGGCCGGCTGGAACGTCGAATTTTTGGGTAAAAACACCGGTTTCCACGTCACATCCCCCCCTGACTAGAGACAAGAATTCACGTTCCTGCTTGGCCAAGGCCGACACGGATGCATGCCGACGGCCTCACCCCGGAAGCTTCTTCGGGGCATCGGAAGGGCATCTTTGCTCCTCCTAGAAATCGGGAACCGTCGAGTTGTACGTTCGTACACCCGAGCAGCCACCGGCGGCAAGGATGCATGCTGGTGGCATCATCTAGGAAATCTTTCCAAGGCATCAGGAGGGTAGACTTACGCCTCCTGGGAAAATGGGAACTGCTAGGTCGTACTTGCTCGTACGCCCGAACGGTCGTCGTCGGCAAGGATGCATGCTGGTGGCATCATCCCAGAAATCTTTCTGGGGCATCGTGAGGGTAGACTTACGCCTCCCAGGAAAACGGGAACCGCTAGGTTGTACGTATTCGTACACTCGAACGGCCGCTGGCGGCAAGGATGCATGCCAGTGGAGTATTTCTCTAAAGTGGAGTACGTTGGCTTAGTTGGGGGTTTTGGGGAGCCGGCTTCTGGATTTTTGTTTCGGTTTGCCAGTGGTAGACCAGTTGGTTCAACGAAGCATCTGCGGAAATGTGGGTTTTTGGGGAGCCAGCTGTCGGGTTTTTGTACTTGTTTGTCGACGGCAGGCCGGTTGGTCCCTCGGACCATGTGCGCAAATGTGGGATTTTGGGGAGCCGGCTGTCGGGTTTTTTGTACCAGTTTGCCGATAGTAGGCCCGGCTGGTCCGCCGAACCATGTGCGCAAATGTGGGTTTTTAGGGAGCTAGCTGCCGGGTTTCTTGTACCGGTTTGCCGGTGGTAGGCCAGTTGGTCCCCCGAACCATGTGCGCAAATGTTGATTTTTGGGGAGCTGGCTGCTAAGTTTTTTGTACCGATTTGCTGACGACAGGCTGGCTGGTCCCTCGAACCATGTGTGCAAATGTAGGTTTCTAGTTAGCCAGCTGCAGGGTTTTTTGTATCGGTTTGCCGACGGCTGGTCGGCTAGTCCCCCGAACCATGTGTGAAAATGTGGGTTTTTGGGGATGCCAGCAAGGATGCATGCTGGTGTCATCCTGAAAACCTTTTCGGGGCATCGGGAGGGTAGACTTATGCCTCCCGGGAAAACAGGAAACACGAATGGCTGCTGCCGACAAGGATGCATGCCAGTGGCGTCATCCCGGAAATCTTTCTGGGGCATTGGGAGGGTAGACTTACACCTCCCAGGAAAGCAGGAACCGCCGGCAAGGATGCATGCCAGTGGCATCATCCCAAAAAAACTTTCTTGGGCACCGGTAGGGTAGACTTACGCCTCCCTGGAAAATAGGAACCGTTGGGTTGTATGTGTTCGTACACCCGAACGGCCGTTGCCGGCAAGGATGTATGCTAGTGGCATCATCCTGGAAGCTTTTCTGGGGCATCGGGAGGGTAGACTTATGCCTCCCGGGAAAACGGGAACTGCTAGGTCATACTTGCTCGTACGCCCGAACGGCCACCGCCGACAAGGATGTATGCCAGTGGCATCATCCCGAAAACTTTTTCGGGGCATCAGGAGGGTAGACTTACGCCTCCTAGGAAAATGGGAACCACCGGGTTGTACTTGTCATATGCCCGAACGGCCACCGCCAGCAAGGATGCATGTTGGTGGTGTCATTCCGAAAATCTTTCTAGGGCATCGGGAGGGTAGACTTACGCCTCCCGGGAAAATGGGAACTGCTAGGTTGTACTTGTTCGTACCCCGAACGGCCATCGCCGGCAAGGATGCATGCCGGTGGCATCATCCTGGAAACCATTCCGGGGCATCAGGAGTGTAGACTTATGCCTCCCAGGAAAAATACGTGGAAATCAGATAAAACGTGTAAGACCCATTGGGAAACTACGAGTTTCCACGTAAAAGGACCCGATGGAAGGGTCACGCGACAAGGACGGAAGGGCTTACCTGCAAGGAGTCATCGATGGGGATCGAAAGTCCTTGCTTCGGTTCGGCGAGAGGGCGTCGAGGCTTTGAGCGGTTTTCCTCCTTCAGAACTTCTAGCCGGCGTCTTCTCCAATGGGTCCCAAGCGTGCCTGAGCAGCGTCTCCCGCATCCGAACGAGCATTTTTCAAGAGGGTGGAAGCGTACTGAATGGGGTGGAGGGCTACTCCTTTTATAAGGGGTCGCCTTCCGTATTTTGGGGGACCCGAAGATGGAAGCCGGCGCGTATCCCAGTTTAATTACGCGGTTCGTGTGATTGATTGATTGCGAGATTTAAGTGGTTAAATCCTGTCATATCTTTCTAATTGATTCGACTTGCCTTTCTAGGTAGCTAACCTGCAGCCGCTACGTGGCAGGCGGATACCAACTGGTTCTACCCAGCCACCCCGCGAAGGTGAGCATGTTGGCTTAGTTTGGGTTTTTGGGAGCCAGCTGCGGGATTTTTCTACCGGTTTGCTGGCGGCTGGCCGGCTAGTCCCCCGTTCCTTTGGTTCAAATATGGGTTTTAGGGGAGTCACCTGCTGGGTGTTTCTACCGGCATGCCGGCGGTAGGCCGGCTGGTCCCCCGTCCCTTTGGTTCAAATAGGGGTTTTAGGGGAGCCGACTGCCAGGTGTTTCTACCGGTTTACCGGCGGTAGGCCGGCTAGTGCCCCGTCCTTTTGGTTCAAATAGGGGTTTTAGGGGAGTGGGTTGCCGGGTGTTTCTACCAGCTTGCCGGTGGCAGGCCGGTTGCCGCCCCGCTCATTGGTTCAAGCGTGGGGGTTTTAGGGAAGCCGGCTGCCGGGTGTTTCTACTGACAGGCTGACTGGTCCCTTGTCCCTTTGGTTCAAATAGGGGTTTTAGGGGAGCCGGCTGCCAGGTGTTTCTACCGGCTTGTCGGTGGCAGGCCGACTGGTCCCCCATCCCTTTGGTTCAAATAGGGGTTTTAGGGGAGTCGGTTGCCGGGTGTTTCTACCAGCTTGCTGGTGGTAGGCCGACTGCCGCCCCACTCCTTGGTTCAAGCGTGGGGGTTTTAGGGGAGCCAGCTGCCACTCCACTCCTTGGTTCAAGTGTGGGGGTTTTAGGGGAGCCGCCTTGCCAGCAGCAGGCCAGCTACCTCCCCGCTCCTTGGTTCAAGCATGGGGTTTTAAGGGAGTCAGCTGCCAGGTGTTTCTACCGGCTTGCCAGCGGTAGGCCGGCTGCTTCCCCACTCCTTGGTTCAAGCATGGGGTCAACATAATGCCCCTCCCTAAGCGAGGTTGT
Organism: Amphibolis antarctica; assembly: GCA_024699675.1. NCBI lineage: Eukaryota > Viridiplantae > Streptophyta > Magnoliopsida > Alismatales > Cymodoceaceae > Amphibolis > Amphibolis antarctica. The sequence goes on from JAMKPZ010000076.1 coordinate 47,429, forward strand.
ATGACCTCGGTGGAAGGAAACCAACGTTCTAGGGTTAAACAACCCCCCCATGTGTGAGTGGTAAACCATGGGAGATTTCACACTTTGTGAATCATCTATCGCTGGTCATAAAATATAATCGTGCTTACACTCTTGGTCACCTAATTGAGAGAAGTTGTTAGTGGTGTTAGCCGGCTGGTTGCACAGCAACCACCTTGTGGGTGCCGGTAGCCGGGCTGTGAGGTGGAAAGTGTTGGCGTGCTGTGTCTGAGAGTTGGTGTCAGCGTTGCGTTGCACTTTCTTCTATTTTAGCTCTTAGCCGGTCGGTTACGCGGCAGCCACCTTGTGGGAGCTGGCAACTAGGAGATGACGTGAAAGGTTTCACGTGCTTGCTTTACGAAAGCTGCTGTTGATGCAGTGAATAGTCATGTCGTTCCTTTTGTGATTTTACCTTCTGACTGGCGAATTATGTGCCAACTGCCTTGCGGGAGCCGGCAATCGAGAGGTGACATGAACGCTTCACATGCTTGCTTTTTCAAAAGTTGCGGTTGATGCTGTGAATAGTCACGTCGAAATTTTCATGATTTGACCTCTGGCCAGTGAGTTATGCGGTAGCCACCTTACGGGAGCCGGCAACTGGGAGGTGATGTGAAAGGCTTCACGTGTTTCCTGCAGCTTTTTTGATTTTCGTTCATCTTTCTTGGTTTCCATGTAGCTTTCTCGATTTTCGTGTAGCAATCGTACCATTTAAAGTTGTCCGGAATCATTTAAGCTTTCTTAATTTTTGTTCAACCAGTTTTTGAACCGGTTGTAGCCTTGGCTTCCCAGAATCTGGGTGACGATTTTTCTGTAAATAGGATGTGAAGTCATTCGAAATTTCTTTATCTCCTCTTCTCATTTCCATTCTTCACTAATCTCTTCTTCTCGATTTTCCTTCACCCTTCATCTTTCTTATATCACCACGATACAATGCCTCGCATGAAGAATGTTATGGGCCATGTTCGGCAACCGGCTACCGGGGCCGTGCAACAATGGCTCGACCTTCTTCCACCAACGTTGAAGGATTTGCTGACGGAGGAGCTGGTCTATCGTGATCGGGCTGAGTCTGCCCATTTGTCTATCTTTTTCACCCTTTTTGACTATGGCTGCGATGCTTCTATGGCTGAGGCCATGTCCCGGTGGTGGCTATCGGTGTGATGGCAAGGCCCGGGTGCCTCCGGCTCTCGTCCATCGGTGGGTGTGGCGGAAGGCGAGGCATCAGCGGAGACCCCTCCCTAGAGTTGGCAGCATCGGATGCGCCACAAGATGATGGTGGACCAGCAACGACATTTGCCCAGGACTTTGTCGGTGCCGTTTGAAATCCTCGATGACACGGCATCAGATGCGAAGTTGGTCTGGTTGGCATTACTGTGGTACCACACCCCGACCGGCTCCGAAGAGGCGGCGGTCGATGGCATTTCTCATCCCGACACTAACAAGGAGCTGACGCTCCCCACAGACGATCACATGTCCGTAAAGACCGTTCTATATGGCAGGCCGACCAGCTTCGTCCGGCTGCCAGAGGTGGAGCAGCTATTTGCCATGCAGGGCCTACTTTCGTTCATCCAGGACTTCCGCCGGGTGGAGACCGTTGTCGGTCTGGTGGCCGAAATGTTCTCCAACCTATCGGAGGTGGAGTCATAACTCGTCCTGGGCCTCCAGTCTAGGCTAATGGAGTTCTCCGACGGGCTCCTGTTCGAGGTGTTGGGCCTCTGCTTCACCGGCCTGGACATCTTCTCCTCCCTTCTAAGCCTTCCTTGGAGCATCAGCGACATCAACACGGCAGTTGCTGCGGAACCCGATCTCGACTAGCGGGTGGTCAAGGCCCGGGACCTGAACCCAGTCACCCACCTTGTTTCTTTCATCCTCAACAATACGATCCTCCCAAAGGGAGGACACTGGGATGAAATCAGCGTGGCAACCTTCCTCGCAACTTTTACGGTGATAACAGGTTGCCAGGTGAACTGGGCGGCAGCAGTTCGGCGCCAGATGCGTGGGGTGGTCTACCCGGGCTGACAGCCTCCTAGCTAGTTGCTGTTCGAGGAGGCAATGGTAGAGCTGGTCAGCTTCCTACGCATTTCAACCGGTTGCTGGCCGAGGGTTCCGCTCCAGACTCGGCCCATCATGCCGGTTGATCTAGGCTATTACGAGAGGCTCGCCTCAAAGCGGGCCAGCTCGTCATCTGGCGAGCGGTCGACCGGGTGTCGACCCACTGCTTCTACTGTTGCTTCACCAGGTTCGGCTGTTGGCATGTCTTCCTCAGAGTTGCTTGCTGACTGCTTGCGCACGGTGATGCAGCGCTTTGACTCTCGGGATGAAGTCCTCCTACGGATACTAAGCCATGAGGGCCTGTTGGTCAGCCTGTTGGAGCGGATGGAGCATTGGGAGGAAGCCCAGGAGCTGCGGAGGCATGACCGTCGGAGGTTCAAGCCTCGGAGGACCAGTGATGAGGATTAGCCTCGGGTGCCCATCTGTCTGGCATTTGTAATCTAAACCTTAAATAATATTGACGTTTGCTTAACAAAATTTTCACATAGACTATTTCTTCAAGAATTGGTGTGTGTGTGCGTGTGAGGTGCGAGGAAACGATACGACGAGAGCATTCATACCATGGTGGGAATCGGGGAGCCGACTGCCGGGTTTTCTTACCGGTTTGCCGGCAGCGGGCCGGCTAACCACCCGATCCATTCATTGAAAGTATGGGTGTCAGGGAGCCGGTTGCCGAGTCTTCTTACCGATTTGCCGGCGGCGGGCTAGCTAGCCACCCGATCCATACGTTTAAATATGGGTGTCAGGGAGCCGACTGTCGGGTCTTCTTACCGGTTTGCCGGCAGCGGGCCGGCTAACCACCCAATCCATACGTTTAAGTGTGGGTGTCAGGGAGCCAGTTGCCAAGTCTTGTTACCAGTTTGTTAGCGGCGAGCCGGTTAACCACCCGATCCATACGTTTAAATATTGGTGTCAGGGAGCCGACTACTGGGTCTTCTTACCGGCTTGTCGGCGGCGGGCCGACTAGCCACCTGATCCATACATTGAAGTATGGGTGTTAGGGAGTCGGCTGCCGGCTAGTTTATCCGGCGGCCCTTCTTTCTCCCGCGTAACATTTCGTCTGGCCTTGATCCTCGTCGTGGCGTCCAGCTATCGGAGTTTGGCGATGTGTAGAGGGCCTTGCTCGTCCCTGCAAAGAGTAGTTAGCATTCTACCATGGGATGCGTTGAGGTGTCGACCATCCCTGGGTACTGGTGGCAGCGGTTGGTTGATTTACTTGGCAACCCACTCTTTTTCCATGGGACATCTCATCTTTTTGGGTCGTGGTTCGAGTAGCTGTGTCTCCTAAGCGACAGCCGGCTGAACTATCCGACTGGCTTGTTTTTCCTGCACACTCATTTGTACGTTAGTTTCCAAAGGTGAGGAGGGAGTGTTGTTCCCTCCTCTTATCCGTGAATATCTGTGGTGAGTTGTGTGAGGAAGTTGGGATACTCTCTGGTGACTCTCTTTCCTGTGTTTTGCCTTGTTGGCTTTGTAAAGAAAAGGGGCTTCAAGCGGCTGCCTGCGATGGAGTTCGCGCAAGGTAGCTGTTCCGACCCAATTGTGCTATCTAGACCTATAGGGGAATGGAAGGTGTCTCACCTCACATCAAAAGACAACCGCTTGGACATTCACGCATTTGAGTTTGGAAACGTGGTTCCCTTGTCCATCGGAAGCAACCCTCAGGTGACAAAGATGGGTCGAGAGGAGAGATCCGAGAGTTGTCCTTCTGCCCATAGTGATGCTGATTCTTCCTCACAAGTTCGCTCTGGGGTTGTAGAGATGACGGATAGAATCATGTGGGTTCCGGAAACGTGGGCATCATAACCCAGGGGTGGAAGCGACTTTCAGCGGGATGCCAAGCCCTATGCTGCTGAGGATGCAACTACCGGTAGGTCTTTTGTAAGGGATGCCAAGCCCTATGTTGATGACTTAGCTGGGATGTCAAGCCCTAGGACAAGAAAAAGGGAGAAGTGGGCATCGGCAAATGGGTTCCGGCACCCGGTTGTGTTGGCAGACTTCGATGGGTTGCCAAGCCCTGAAAGAAGGGGATACTTGGTCAATCGCGACAAAGCCGGGTATTGGACTGCCAACAGACGGTGGAATCCTAAGATCTACCCTTCCCTTACATAAGAGTCCATATGCTTTCAGGACCCAGCAACAAGTAACTTTTCCTTTTCTTTTTCTTTTTCTTTTTCTCTTTTTTTTTTTTTCTTTTCCCTTTTCTCTTTTCTTTTTCTTTCTCTTTTTGTTTTGTTTTGTTTTTTTTTTTCTTCTTCTTTTCTCTCTTCTTTTTTATTGAAGAAGGATTCTAGCCATTGACTTTTCTTCTTCTCTTTTTTTTTGTTCTTTTCTATTACAAAATAGAAGATAAGAAAACTGAATAAAAGAATGCTAATAGCCCTCCCCACGTGCTGTTGGCAAGTAAAATAACCTGACGTTGTCACGGCTGGTGTACCAAGGGGGGAATACCTTACCTAGAGGGAGTCGATGGTTGTGATCTCCCTCATTGTCGGGTGGCACTCAGGCTAGGTAAAAAAAAGGGAGGTTGGATACTCATTCGAGGGGAGAAGTGATCTCCCGTCGGTATCTCGTAACCACTCAGAATCAGCAAAGACCATGGGGATAAGGACGAACCTAGATTACTCACCTTGTTCCATCTTTGTGCCATCAGAGTTAAACAAGATGGGCGCTCGAGTTTTCGATGTAGAAATCTGGATGTACTTGGTGTCACTCTTGGGGTCGGTAGTTCGTCCCAGAGGTCCGGATAGTACTTCCTAAGTCGGATGTGCCGCCTGCTGCTACAAACTGTTCTCACCACTGGTTGTGGACGTGGCTGCCGGGTATGTCGAAGGTGGCAGCCGGTGGTGGGCCGGTTGGACAGTGGAGCGTGTAAGTATTGGGCAACAGGCTGTGGATGACAGCCGGGTCATTTTCTGACTTCCAGGTGTTTCTTCCGGTGAATGGTGTGTTGGTTGTTTCATGGTTCTGAGACTGAGGGGACATGGGCACGTTCCGATGGATTGTGACCTGGAACACACGAAAATTTGGGGTGAAGATTTTGGCTAGCTCTTCCGACCTTCTTCCTTTCTAATATGGACGAGGCAAGATGACTAAAGAGTGGGACCTGCTTATCACATGTGCATCATGCATGCATTGTGCGACATGTGAGTCATAAGAGGGAATTCACTGAGGAAAGGAGCGTACTTGTCCGGACCTGACCTCTCAGTCAGTCGGTGGAGAGTCAGACAGAGACGTCGGTCACCGGCTTGTCTGAAGTTGGCGGCTGTGATGAGCCCCAGTTGGGTGCATAATGTGCTTGTCACGTTCAGCCATGGGGAGTTGGCCTCTTGGTTAGTTGGCGGGGTGTTGGTCTGAGAAGCCGGCAGTCGGCCTGTCTGAGGGTGACAACCGGGTTGATCCCTGGTTGAGTTCGTATTATGGGTAGAATTTCTTCAGCTGCGACAGATTGACCGGGCCGAACTCTTGTTGGGTAGCTTCATCAAAAAGGTAAGTGGCCCCCCCACTAAGGGTCTTGGTGATGACGTATGGGCCACGCTAGTTCGGGGAGAATTTTCCTGTGGAACCTATTGGCAAGATGGCGTGACGGACTAAATCACCTGGCGTGAGAAGTCGGGGATGAACTTTCTTGTTGTAAGCCCTTGCCAACTTCCGGTTCTTTGTATTGGTCGGTAGTCTATCGGTTGCTGGGGTGGCTAGCCAGATGCAAAGTTGCGGGTCTGGCGTCTGCCTGCTTGGGGACTTCTGTAAGGCGGCAGATGTCCTCACTGTAGGCCAGCTGGTGAAGTGTTGTGACTTCTATGGCTATGCGCCGACCTTCCATGACCATTACCCATGATGCTAGGACGGCCAGAGTGTCTGCGTACGGGTTATGCTTACGGCCGACGCGCTGGAAGTGGATGAACCGGAAGTTGCTTGCTAATTACAACACGAGTTCTTGGTATGGCTGGAGCTTGGGGTCTCGGGTCTTCCACCTATTGAGAGTTTGAGAGATTACCAGCATGGCATCGCCAAATACATGCAGGTGGGTGACCTGGAGTTCTAGCGTGAGTCATAGCCCCATGATGCAAGCCTCGTATTCTACCTCGTTGTGTGAGCATGTGAACAGAAGCCACTTGGCTGCGGGCAGCATCCGTCCTTGGGGATCCACTAGGATGACCCCTACCCCGCAGCCTTTAGTGTTGACCACTCCGTCAAAGTACAAGGTATGGGGTTCTAGCTGGTCAGGACCTGGCTGGTCCAGATCCGGTCGGTTTGGATCCGGCTGGTCTGGATCCGGCTTGTTGATGGTGAAGACAGGCTCATCTGGGAATGAATCCTCCAATGGTTGGTAATTTGGCAAGAGCTGGTGTGCCAGCTGGTCAGCCATGGCTTGGGCCTTCATGGATTTCTGGGATACATATCGAATGTCAAACTTTGCGAGGAGCATTTGCCATTTCACGCACCTGCCTACCAAGGCTGGCTGGTCGAAGAGGTAGCGCAGCGGATCTAGGCAGCTAAGCAACAAAACTGGGTAGACCACCAGGTAGTGTCACAGCTTCTTCACCGTCCAGACCAACGAGAGACAGTATTTTTCAATCAGCTCGTACCCTTCCTCTACCTCAGTAAACTTTTTACTGAGGTACTATATGGCCTGCTTGATTCTGCCGGTGGTATCATGCTGGCCCAGCACTACGCCCATGGAGGAAGTTGTGATCGACATGTATAGGAAGAGTGGCTGTCCGGGGTGAGGCGGTACGAGAATCGGTGGCCAGGACAGCTGCCGCTTGATGTGGCCGAGGGCGACTTGGCATTCTGTTGTCCACGTGAAGCCGGTGTTTTTCTTCAACAGCCTAAAGAAGGGTTTGCAAATTGCTGTTCCGTGTGTGGGGGAGGCATATCTAAGATTGTTTTCGCCTTGTCGAGATCTACCTCAATTCCTTGTTTGCTAATGACGAAGCTGAGGAGTTTTCTGGTGGTGGCCCCGAATGTTGATTTTGAGCGCCTAAGGAAGTACAAGCTCAGGCGGTGGACTGGTACCCATTCATCCAAACCGAGCATGTCTTCATAATCCCATGCAAACACTTCCACAATTTCTCATAGGAGCGCAAGGAGTTGTTGACAAGTTCGATGTCGTTCATTCCCAAGGTTTACAAGTTTGATTTCGTCAGTAGACGTTATGCCGATAGATTCGGGTGGTTGGACCCACGGGACCTCTTCTTCAAACTCTTGATAAGGATCATCAATGTCTTCCGCAGCTTGTTGACCCTTGAGCTGAAAGGGCATTGGATGATGGATCTAGCGGGAGCGGTGCCCATGGTCTTTTGGCTGAGTGCTGGGTAGGTGGACCGGCTCCCGGTTCATGGTAGCGGTGAACCTCAGGAGTGCTTCAGAGGAGATGGCGATGGACTCGCCGTACCCATCTACTTGAGGTGTCATGCCATCGGGCTCCATCTGTTGTTCTGGCTGCTGAGCGTTCAAGGAGGATGAGGGGCAGAATGCCCCTAGTTCTATCCCGGTGGGAGGAACCGATTGCCTGGTGGATAGGAGGCAAAAACTGGATGGAGTCCCGGACGAAAATGTAGCGGACTAGTCACATTTGCCTGTTTGAGTGAGGAGGGGCAGAATGCCCCTAGTTCTACCCTGTGATGTTGGCCAGTATTCTGTTTGTCTAAGATGTCACCCAGACTGAGTAGGCTGGCTATTCTGACTCCATGATCTGGCGCCCCTGTTGAGGGTGGACGGTTTCAGGCTGACCTGACCGGTGCCTGAAGGATTGGTTGTCTGCTGTGCCGAGCGAGAGACTTGGTATGATTGCCAAGTCCCGGTTAACTTGGTCGGTTTGCCAAGTCAGTGGCTGCTGATGACGCAGCTGCTGGTGTACTTATGCATGGGATGCCAAGCCCTGTTGTTGAAAGAGCGGGTTCCAGCGTGAGTTGCCCGTAAGCCATCAGGCTTGCCTCTTGACGTTGATGACCTGCAAGCCTAGAGTGTCCCCACCTAGGTCATTAGGTGGGTGTTGCGGTGCTAGGTTGAAGGAGAGGGGGAAGGAGCGCACCTTGTCGTCTCCTTTCCCTGTACAAACCAGTTGGACGCAACGTCCGTTTCCAAAGTTCCTCCCGGTAGAATGGGCGATGGTGAGGGAGGTTGGTGAAGGGTTGGATCCCCAGTGCATACCAGGGATTCTCCAAATAGTTGCAGTAGACCGTCCTCTGGCTGCAGGTCGTCGCCCTAGGACTCCATGTGCCTGGACAGATAGTTGTAGGCATTTGGGTTCTGGAGACCCAGTGGTGAGGCGACAGCCGGTTTTGGTGTCGGGTGTTGCAACCCGGAAGGTGCCACAGTAGCCACAGATTGTCCTAGGTGGTAGTAATTCTCCGCTAGTATGACGATGACCTCCCCCTTCCATAGGAACTTAAGCATCCTATGAAGAGTGGAAGGTACGATGGAGTTTTGGTGGAGAAATGGGCGGCCCAGGATGAGATTGTAGCTCGGGGGAATGTCTACCACGTGCACAGGAACTTCGAAGGCTGCCAGTCCGATGACTAAGGGAAGGACAACCTCACCCTCGGCTTTGTGAAGAGTGGTGTCGAATCCTCTCATCACTCGGTCGGTGGAGAGCAAGTCTTGTTCTTTAATCCCCAGCTTGTGCAGGACTTACACCGGGCACAGGTTTAGCCCGGATCCGTCGTCGATCATGACCATGGGGATGCAGAGGTCCTTGTATTGTACTCGGATGTACAAGGACAAGTTGTGATCGGTCCTAGTAGGCGAGAGGTCCAAGTCTGAGAAGTAAACGAAGGACGGGACCGTCACCGTGGCCACCATTCCTTCTATGGCTCCGGGAGCGAGACCATGGTTCACCTTTACCACCTACAGTGCCTTGAGGAGCATTTCCCGGTGCTCGGTGGAGGACCGGAGCAGATCCCACAGGGAGATATCCACACGTATTCCCTGCAGCTGGATTGATAGGTCTGGGGGTGGTAGTGACTGGGCGACTGGTGCCGATGAGGCGACAACCGGTACTGACGAAGTGGCAACCGGTGGACGACTATCGGTCGACGTCTAGCCTGGCACTCCCGGGATGGAGATCCCTCCAGGGCACGACTTTGGTTGATATACCTGGCCGGACCTAGTTATAGCTGTACATGTGGACGGCTGTTGTGAGACGACTACCTCCTTGCCTTTGTGCTATTCGAAAGTGAGTGCGGCTAGAGGAGATGGCCCGGTCACAGGCGTGAATTGTTGTTTTGCCAAGCGAGCTTGGAGTGGCACCGGTGTTGTAGCCACTGGAGAGACCGTGCTGGCTGGAGTGCCAGCCAGGGAAGTAAAGTCGACGGTTGAGGCCTTGGGGATTGGAGGTACCGTCGGGATGACCACCCTAACTGGGGCAACGGGTGAGTAGAGAATTACCTTGGGTTGAGTTGGTGCGGTTGTCCCGACGGCTGCCTCCATTAATGCGGCAGCTAGTTCCCTTGACGCGGCAGCCACAGGTGCCACTCGAACGAAGAGTTTTCCTATGGATGGAGATGACGCTTGTTGTGGTGTAGGCCTTGAGGACTTCCTCCTCCTCCGGTGGCCGTTGATGGTGAGGATGGAGGACTGGAGTTGTTGGTAGTATGGTTGGAGTTCCTCAAGCGTCGGTGGGTGGTTGGCCGGGCGGATGAGGTTGACCGGATTCAGCCAGGGGATCTCTTTGTCCCTTGTCCATGCCTGGTTGGACATGCGGAAACTGGCTGCGTACACTGGAACCCTTCAAGTGGATGCTACCTTCGGGCACCCGAGAAGAAAGCGCTCACTTGGGAGTTTCCCGTATGATTTGGGAAGGTCTGTTGGCTCGCTTCAGGAGATATGGGAGGCTGTTGAAGCTCGATTGTTCCCAAGTTGATATGACGCTGGATAGCTTGTCTTAGCGTCCGGAAATGGTCTGTAGCATGGCCAGCAGATCTGTGATATTCGCAGTACTGCTGCGACTTGTACTAGGTGGGAAGGACAGCCGGGGGTGGCTTGACAGGAGGGAGTGTGAGCAGCGCCTGGGCCCTGCGGAATACCTGGCTCAGTGGTTCCGAGAGTGGCATGTATTCCGTTATACGCGGCTGCTGTGGCTGAGGGGTTGGCTGGCGTGGTTCCTGCTATTGCTGCTAAATGGGGCGTTGTTGGTTAACGCCTATTGGACCACCGTTTTGCCCCTGGTTCCTTTGTCGAGAGGGTGTCGGGGGTGTTGCTTGCCATTGCCGACAAGTCAGTGGCTTGAATGCGACTACCGGTTGTGGAGCCTTGGCCCTCCAGGGCTGTTGGTTCGGGGCCGCCCGAGTGGTGTAGACCGGCTGCTGAACCAGGGTGATTGCCGATGGATGGTACTCCTGGGCTGGGGTGTACACCTGCTACGGCTAGTATGGTGGTGGCGCAGCTGCCACAACGGTCACGAGCGTTGGATGGATGTTGTCATTCCTCCGGGAGCCGCGATTGTTCCCCGTGTTGTCACCCGTGGCCAGCGGCCGGGGACGTATGTTTCTCTTGGGGTTGGCTCCGAATGGAAGAGCTAAGAAAATCCCCGACTTCAAGAATCCCTCCAGGCGGCTACTGGCTTTGATTAGCTGGGAAAAAGTTGAGTATGACTGAATGCACAAGAATGCTGCCAGTGACGGTTGAGCACCCTGTACAATCATGTCCAAAGAGTCTTCTGGGATCCTGAATTTGGGATGCCAGGGCCCGCCATCTGCCGACGTAGCCACTTAACGGTTCATTCTCATGTTGGCGGAGGTAGCAGAGATCCTCCAACTTGGGTGCCAGGTCCAAGTTGTATGCGTACTATTCCTAGAACATGTACGCCAGTTGTTCCCAGGTGTAGATTTTCGTTAAATCCAAGGACATGTACCAGGAAAGCGCAGGTCCTTGGAGAGATTTCTGGAACAGCCAAACGAGGAGCTTCTCCTCGTGTTGCAGTGCTGCCATGTCTCCCTCGTGCCCATTGTATTTAACAAGTTCGGGCATCTTGAAGTTAGGAGGGAGCGTTGCCTCAGGATAGAAGTAGAGATTTTGGAAGGCACAGGAGGGTTCTGGTGTACTGGACTTCATGTTCCGGAAGGACACCTCCAGTTCGGCTATCCTCTGTAGTAGTTGCCCTTGCAGGTCGGGCACCGGGGCGGCAGCAGTGGCGGTTGCCGGCTGGAAGAATGGGTCTGCAACGGGAGTGGTGAGGACATCATACTCTTTGGTGTGCAGCCTCTCCAGGACACAGATGGTTGGCCTAGGTGGGATTACAGAGCCAATCCGTTGTTGTTGGTAGCATGCCAACTGGTGAGCCAGGAGGGTCTGCTCGAAGTGTCCCAGTCGAGGTGGTAGGAAGGCGTCGGCCCCTCCTATGGCCTCGGTGTTTGAGGGCGGCTAGTAGGATGGGCTGGTGTTCTGTGCGGGAGCCGGCTTGTTCCATTCGGTTTTAGTGGCTGGGGGAGCGGGCGGCGCAAGATGCACTGTGGCATGGTCAAAGGCCATGGCCGCAGACAGGTCCGACGCCCTTGGTTGGTCCGTGGCTCCAGTAGGCTCGATGACAGGATTGGTGAAGTTCGTCCGAGTGACAACAGGCGGTGGCGGGCCGAAGACCACAGACAGCAGCACAGAAGCAGCCACAGTGATGGAAGGGGATGATCTAGATGCTACAGTAGAACAGGTGGCCATAGCTCTTGCTTGCGAGCGAGTCTGGACAGGGGGAGCTAGTGGGGTCCAGAACTTGCAAATGGTAGAGGTTTGCGAGGAGACTCTGCCCGAAGAATCTGTAGGCAGCTGGCTCCCCAAACTATTCACTTAAAAATGGGTTTTCGGGGACCCGGCTACCGGCCATTTGTGCCAGCTTGCCGGCGGCTGGCTCCCCGAAACATCTGTGCCAATGGGGTGAATGCCGGAGGCGTCATCCCGGAAATTTTTCCTGGGCATCGGGAGGGTAGACTTACACCTCTCGGAAAATGGGAACCGTTGGCAAGGATGCCTGCCGGAGGCGTCATCCTAGAAATCTTTCCGGGGCATCGGGAGGGTAGACTTACGCCTCCCGGAAAATGGGAACCGTAGGGTTGCACCTCTCGTACACCCGAACGACCGCCGTCGGCAAGGATGCCTGCCGGAGGCATCATCCCGAAAATCTTTTCGGGGCATCGAGAGGGTAGACTTACACCTCCCGGAAAAGGGGAACCGTCGGGTTGTACCACTCGTATGCCCGGACGGCCGCCACCGACAAGGGTGCATGCCGGAGGCATCATCCCGGAAATCTTTCTAGGGCATCGGGAGGGTAGACTTACGCCTCCTGGAAAATGGAAATCATTGGGTTGTACTTCTCGTACACCCGAACGACCGCCGCCGGCAAGAATGCATGTCGGAGGCATCATCCCGAAAATCATTCCGGGGCATCGGGAGGGTAGACTTACGCCTCCCGAAAAATGGGAACCGTCAGGTTATACTTCTCGTACACCCAAACGGCATTGCCGGCAATGATGCATGCCGGAGGCATCAACCCAGAAATCCTTCCGAGGCATCAGGAGGGTAGACTTACACCTCCCGGAAAATGGTGATCGGATAATAAATAAAAAGCGTAAAACTTGTTGGGAAACTCAGAGTTTCCACGTAAAACTCAGAGGCTCACGACCGAACCGAAACCGACCATGCCGGGTGGATTCACCCGGTCGGGAGGACGGCCATCGGTACCTCCAGACGTGTTTCTGAAGGAATGGTACCCGGGTCCGTCCTCCGACCTTTCCCTTGCATGGGGAAGGTGTAACGTGGTCGAGGCCTGAAAAATACATCGTGAAAACATACGTAAAATGTCGAGGGCGGAGGGACTTACCTATAGGGAGTCGTCGGTGGGGGGTCGAAAGCTCTCGCTCTGGTGCGGTGAGAAGGCGTCGGGGCTCCGAGCGTCTCTCCTTCTTCAGAACTTCTTAGCTGGCGTTTCCTCCGAGGGCCGAAAGTGTGCCGAGCGTCTCCCGTGTCGGTACGATGATTTCTCCGAGAGGTGGAAGCTTGGATTTTTGGGAGGGGTAGCCCTTCTTTTATAATGGGTCACCTTCCTTCTTTGGGGGGACTCAAAGATGGAAGGTGGCGTATGTCTCGGTTTGATTATGCGAACCGTGTAATTGACTGATTGCGAGATTCAAGTGATTAAATCTCATCGTATTTCCCTAATTCATTTGCCTTACCTTTCTAGGTAGTTACCTGGTAGCCGTTACGTGGCAGGCGGATGCCGGTTAGTTCTATCCGGCTACCTCACGAAAGGGGGTTGTGGGGTTGAAAATGGGTTTTTGAGGACCGGCTACTTCCCCCACCCCTTTGCGCCAATGGGGGTTGCGGGGAAGCCGGCGACAGATTCCTTGAATCGGCCTATGCAAATGTGTGTTTTTGGGGAGTCGGCTACCGAGTTTTTGTACCGGTTTGCCGACGATAGGCTGGCTAGTCCCCCGAACCATGTGTGCAAATATGGGTTTTTGGGGAGCCGACTATCGGGTTTTGGTACCGGTTCACCGGCGGCAGGCCGGCTGGTACCCTGAACCATGTGCGCAAATGTGGGTTTTTGTGGACCCTGCTGCCGGGTTTTTTGTACCGGTTTGTCAGCGGTAGGCTGGCTGGTCCCCCGAACCATGTGCACAAATGTGGGTTTTTGGGGAGCCGACTGTTGATTTTTTTGTACCGGTTTGTCGGCAACAGGCCGGCTGGTCCACCGAACCATGTGCGCAAATGTCAGTTTTTGGGGAGCTGGCTGCCGGGTTTTTTGTACCGGTTTGCCGGTGGTAGGCTGGCTGGTCCCCCAAACCATGTGTGCAAATGTGGGTTTTCGGGGAGTCGGCTACCGGGTTTTTTGTACCGGTTTGCCGATGGCAGGTCGGCTGGTCCACCGAACCATGTGCGCAAATGTGGGTTTTTGGGGAGCCGGCTGCCGGGTGTTTTGTACCGATTTGCCGGCGGCAGGCCGGATGGTCCCTTGAACCATGTACGCAAATGTCAGTGTTTGGGGATGCCGGCAAGGATGCATGCCGGTGTCTTCCCGGAAACCTTTTCGGGGCATCGGGAGGGTAGACTTATGCCTCCCGGTGAAACGAGAATCGCCAGGTCATACTTCCTCGTACACTCGAACTGCTATCGCCGACAAGGATGCATGCCAGTGGCGTCATCCTAGAAATCTTTCCAGGGCATCGGGAGGGTAGATTTATGCCTCTCGAGAAAATGGGAACCACCGGGTTGTACGTGTTCGTACACCCGAACGGTCGCCCCCGAAAAGGATGCATGCCGGTGGCGTCATCCTGGAAAACTTTCCAAGGCATCGAGAGGGTAGACTTACGCCTCCTGTGAAAATGGGAACCACCAGGTTGTACGTGTTCGTACACCCGAACGGCTGCCGCCGACAAGGATGTATGCCAGTGGCGTCATCCCAGAAACTTTTCTAGGGCATCGGGAGTTTTAGACTTACGCCTCCCGGGAAAACGGGAACCACCAGGTAGTACTTGCTCATACGCCCGAACGGCAGCCGCTGGCAAGGATGTATGCCGGTGGCGTCATCCCTGAAACTTTTCCAGGGCATCAGGAGGGTAGACTTACACCTCCCGGGAAAATGGGAACCGCCGGGTCATACTTGCTCCTGCACCCGAACGGCCACCATCGGCAAGGATGCATGCCAGTGGCGTCATTCCGAAAATCTTTTCAGGGCATCGAGAGGGTAGACTTACGCCTCCCGGGAAAATGGGAACCGCCGGGTTGTACTTGTTTGTACCCCGAACGGCCCATCCTATAGGGAGGAACTTTGGAAACGGATGCTGTGTCCGACTGGTTTGTGCCAGGAAAGGGGACAGCAAGGTGCGCTCCTTCCCCCTCTCCTTCCACCTAGCACCGCAACACCCACCTAATGACCAAGGTGGGCACACCCTAGGCTTGTAGGTCATCAACGTCAAGAGGCAAGCTTGACGGCTTCCAAGCGACTCACACCGGAACCCGCTCCTTCAACAACGCGGCTTGGCATCCCACGCACAAGTGCGCCGGCAGCTGCGTCCTCAGCAGCCACTGACTTGGCAACCAGACCAAGTTAGTCAAGACTTGGCAATCATACCAAGTATCTGACTCGACATAGGGAACAACAGCAGAGAATCTTCCAGTCACCGGTATGATCATTCAGAAATCGTCAAGCCGCATTTGTGACACCTTCCACAAGCAGGGGTGCCGCATCACGGAGTCAGGACAGCCAGCCTACTCAATCTAGGTAACACCTTCCACAAGCAGAATCCTGGCCAATGTCGCAAGGCAGAACTAGGGGCATTCTGCCCCTCCTCTGCCACAGTCACTTGAACAGGCGAACGTGACCAGTCTGCTGCACCCTCATTCGAGACTCCACTTGGGTTCCCCCTCCTATCAACACGGTCGTTGGTCCCTACAACATCAAATGACAATTTGCCAACCCAAATCGCCAAGTAAGCCTTTCAGCCAAATTCCTTCTTTTGCAGCCTCGGTCATTGCAACATACTCAGCCTCTGTCGTAGACAATGAAACTGTAGGCTGTAGAGTTGATTTCCAACTCACAACTAACCCTGCAAAAGTGAAGACATATCCAGACAGTGATCTCATTTTATCAATATCACCTGCAAAATCTGAATCAGTGTATCCAGCCATATTACAAGCTTGATCAGCACCATACATCAGCCCAATCTCCTGAGCACCCTTCAGGTACCTGAATATCCTTTTAACAGCCTTCCAATGTTCCCTACCAGGATTGGACATGAACCTTCTGACAACAGATAAAGGATAAGCCAAATCAGGTCTAGTACATACCATAGCGTACATCAAGCTTCCAACAGCCTACGCATAGGGGACTCTTTGCATATCAAGCTTCTCTGCATCTGATTGTGGACACATGGTTGACGATAGTTTGAGATTCCTGTCATAAGGAGTAGATATGGCTTTACATGAAGCCATTCCAATTCTACACAAGATCTTTTCAATATACTTGGATTGATTCAGAAATAACTTCCTTGAAGTTCTATCACGCTGAATCTCCATTCCAAGTATCTTCCTAGTAGGACCTAGATCTTTCATCTCAAACTTAGATTTCAGTGTGTCCTTCAACTCCTGTATCAATTCAATATTCTTTGCAGCAATTAATATGTCATCAACATATAGCAACATATAGACATATGTGTTATCAAACAAGGGCTTCACATAAACACATGAATCAAAATTGCTGCGATGGAAACCAACTGAAGTAATAAAGGAATCAAATCTTTTATACCACTGCCGTGGAGATTGCTTAAGTCCATGCAAGGACTTATCTAATTTGCAAACCATATCTGACCTATTGTTCACAGCAAACCTAGGTGGTTGTTCCATCCAAATGTCTTCTTCCAAATTTCCATGTAAGAAAGCTGTCTTGACATCCATTTGTACAAGTTCTAAATCACAAGTGGCAACAATAGCCAAAACAACTCTAATGGATGTATGACATACCACAGGAGCAAAAACGTCATAAAAATCAATGCCTTCTTTCTGGGAGTAGCCTTTGGCAACAAGTCTTGCTTTAAATTGAACTCCCTGGTTGCCTTGTCCCCCAAATTTCTTCTTGAAGACCCATTTGCAACCTACAACATTTTTACCATGAAGACGCTTCACTAAAGTCCAAGTTTGGTTCTTATGGAGGGACTGAAGCTCCTCTTCCATGGCTGTCACCCACAGGCCAGCATCTGGATCCTTCACAGCAGCTTCATATGTGGAGGGTTCTGTAGAATCCTCCACCTCAACAGCTACCTATAAAGCAAAAGCAATCAAATTGCTATAGCCATACCTAATGGGAGGACAGACATCTCTTCTAGGTCGGTCCTTTCCAATTGTCCTAGGTGGTAGCTTGTCCACCTCTTCCTCCCTATTGTCAACCTCCTGTAAATTCTCAATATCATCATTTTCCTTGGTCTCACCATGCTCAGGATTGCATGGCAGTGTCAAGGGTAGCTCCACCTGATTAGGCTTGGAGTGATGCAACTCTGGTGATTCTCCCAATGCTGATTTATTTGAGGTTTGCAACATAAATTTTTCATCAAAAGTAACATCACGACTGTGAATTACTTTACCTGAATCAGCATCATAAATTCTATACCCTTTTATTCCAGTACCATAGCCAACGAATATACCTTTCTTGGCCCTTGGTTCCAACTTACCATTATTGACATGATAATAAGCTGGACACCCAAATATCTTCAACTTGGAGTAATTTGCAGATATGTTCATCCAAGCATCAAAGGGTATATTTCCATCTACGGCACTAGATGGAGACCCGTTCACCAGAAAGGAAGTTGTGTTGACAGCCTCTGCCCAAAATTTCTTTTCCAAATTTGCATGTGACAACATGCAACGTGCCTTCTCAAGGAGTGTCCTATTCAGCCTTTTTGCCACTCCATTCTGCTGAGGTGTGTGTCTGACTGTATAATGTCTTGTGATGCCTTCTAACTTGCAAAAGTTCTTAAATTCATGAGAACAAAATTCCAGGCCATTATCTGTTCTTAGATAATGGAGGCTGCCACAATGACAAAAGGGGAAGATCTGGATGTTGCGGCGGAATCAGTGGCCATTACTCTTGCTTGTGAGTGGGTCTGGACATGGGGAGCCAACGGGGTCGGAAACTTGCGAGCTGCAGAGGTCTGCGAGGAGAATCTACAAGGATGATCTGCAGGGTGATTCTACAAAGATCTGTAAGGAGAACCAAAGAAGGGTGATTCGGTTCAATGCATTTGAAAGCAGCTTTGCTTAGCAAATGCAATAGGTACAATAAAAATCCTAGCGGGAAACAAAAGACTAACTATAAAAGAGCCGTATGAGCGAGAGTTTGAGTCACTTAATCAATAAAACGTAGCGAGTCTCCCCAACGGAGTCCCCAAAAATCTGTACCCTCTCTTTCATCCAGCTATCACCCAGAAGCCCATGGGTTTCTGCTGGCTCCACTAGCAGATGGACCGAGGTACAGAGAATTGAAAGTTGATTTCAGGAGCGCATCACCACATGGGGTGGATGGCTCGTTGAACGGAGTCGCCACCTTATTTTTGGGTAGAAAACAAGGAAAATCGGATGGGGAAGTGTCCTTCCACCATCGAAACAATAAAACCACGAGAATGATGTGAAATTGTGTACCGCTATACGAAACATGAGAGAACTGGATACGGGACTCAGGGTACTGTTGGGGAAGGTGTTAGGCACCCCAAGACAGCTTAGGCAATCTTGGCCTCTCTTCGGCTCTAAAAAAATTGAAAACCACGACAGTCAGTCTGGCCACACATGGCCTCATCCTGGAAGACTTTCCAGGGCATTAGGAGGAATAGTCTTATTCCTTCTAGTAAAAGCAAGTGGAGATCGGCCAATGCGAGGTGTACGGGTTTAAGTTGTTGTCAAAATAAACGCCCGTTCGTTTTAAAATTTATAAACTCCACAAGCGCACGGTGCCCATTATAGGTAACATGCAAGTATGGGTCGATCCACAAGGAACTAGTAATTTTCATAAATTCCAATATCAATCAATAAAACACAAAATACAGAATTTACAAGTTCGTCAAAATACTGTCTTCAGGATAGTAATTCACCCTATGCATTACTAAAATCTCAAATTCGTATCTACACTTGCTAAAAAGAATCAATGAATGAAATAATCGTGTTCTACATTGAAAATGTTACAAAATTGAACCACAAACCATGTAAAACTTTGAGGAAAACTCCTGTAATCACATTCAGAAAATAAGGCAAAGTTTGGTTCGTCAACAAAACTTTGCAAAACACCAAGGCTATGAAACTTTATGTACAAAATACACAACATTCACACAAAACAAAACCATATTCACACAAAACAAAAACATATTCACACATTCACATATCCACATATTCCTTAACCAAGAGTAAAACTCGATTTATACTAATTGAAAAGGTTAGTTGCAATGTAAATAAAATCCTACAATTACCCATTACACTAATTTCTACACTAGGAATTAAAAACTACAATGTAACTACAACTACATGCATTACAATAAAAACTAATATGCAAAACTATTAAATTACACAACCAAGTTCTTTCCAAGTAAATTATACCTTGAA